>JACGAQ010000419.1:0-143864 GCA_014119065.1 Orius insidiosus | reverse complement strand
TTCCTTGATTTTTTGTCCAGGAAACCTTTCCTGGCCTAGTTCTTTGGAATACTGTATATTAGGCGTTCCCTTCTGTTTTTTTGCCTGTAAACCCATTTTTCTAAAATATTTTGGGACTTTCCTGGAATTCATTGGCAGAGAAACTACTTTTTTAACCAATAAATTGGCCGATATCTTTGTTCTCAAAAACCTCAAAATGCCATCAGACCACCTCCTCCTGGCCAATCAGAACCCATAGAGGCCATTAGACCGCTCCTCCTGCTCAATCGAAAGCCTCAAAAGCCATCAGATGATGGCTATGAGATTAAATAGTTCTCCGGCCTTCGTTCTTCTGTCTTCGCCCATCGTTTTCTGCCTTCGGCCATCGTTCTTCTATCTTCGGCCATCGTTCTTCTGTCTTTGGCTTCGTTCTTTGTTCGGCCTTCGTTCTTCTGTCATCTGCCTTCGTTTCTTCTATCTTCGGCCATTGTTCTTATGTCTTTAGCCTTCGTTCTTCTGTCATCGGCCTTCGTTCTTCTGTCTTCTGCCTTCGTTTCTTCTATCTTCGGCATCGTCTTCTGTCTTTGGCCTTCGTTCTTCTGTCTTCTGCTTCGTTCTTCTGTCTTCGGCCATCGTTTCTTCTATTCGGCCTTTGTTCATCGGTCTGGGATATTTTATCACCACTAATTTAGAAAGAAAGAAGTTGTGTTGTGGTGAGTATTTGACTCTGATGATAATTAGAACATATGTTGTGTACCCACATCACCCTCCCACGGAGAAAAGAAAAGCGAAGGTCTGAGGTGCTGTGTTCGAGCGATGATGTGTGGAAGATACGTGTGCGGATGCTGGAACGCGAACTGTCGAGCTGTGACGTGAGTGTCACAGATGTCGAGAAGTTCGTTCCGAGGTTGAAGTTCCACCAATTCAGCGGGTCGAAGTGCGGAACTGCCGACGATTTTCAGGAGAATTCGATGGGTGATCAAGACGTGCCGGAAGCTATTCTCGTTCTGTATTCGTATACAGAGACTGTAAATAAGTACCTTATTGTTGTTTCATCGCTGTGTTCGTCGTGGGTCACCAATTCTGGGATGTTTATCACCCCTAGAAGAAGAAAAAGAAAGAAAGAAGTTGTGTTGTGTGTGATGTATTTGACTCTGATGAAAATTAGAACATATATTGAAAGGACCCACAGGTCCATGGTCCTCAGTCTTCGGCCTTCGTTCTTCAGTCTTTAGCGTTTTTCTTCTGTCATTGGCCTTGTTCTTCTGTCATCGGCCTTCGTTTCTTCTATCTTCGGCCTTCGTTCATCGGTCCATGGTCCTCTGTCTTCGGCCTTCGTTCTTCAGTCTTTGGCCTTTGTTCTGTTTTCGGCCTTCGTTCTTCTGTCATGGGCCTTCGTTCTTCTGTCATCGGCCTTCGTTCGTCTGTCTTCTACCTTCGTTTCTTCTATCTTCGGCCTTCGTTCATCGGTCCATGGTCCTCAGTCTTGGGCCTTCGTTTATCTGTCTTCAGCCTTCGTTCTTCTGTCTTGGGCCTTCGTTCTCCAGTCTTTGTCTTCCTTCTTTAGTATTTAGCCTTCGTTCTTCTGTCGTGGGCCTTCGTTCTTCTGTCTTCGGCCTTCGTTCTTCTGTCTTCTGCCTTCGTTTTGAGGCGAAGCTTCTCTCCTCAGAATCTTCTTAGCTGACAGAGGGTTCTGGGGGTGTTTAAAATAATAAGTTAAATATTGATTGCCCTAAAGAATCCTCTTTATTCTGTTATAAGTTTATATGTAAAAAAAAGGCTTTGAAATTAAATATAAAAAAAGATAAGACTCACTCGCTTTAAAAAATAAATTGACAAATTAAGTGATTATTGTTGGAGCTCAGAAGAACTGATGAACTGATGAACTGATCAACTGATGAACTGATGCTTGATGAAGGCGGTTGACGCTTGTATAGATTATTTTTTTTTTCTTTTTTTGAGCAGAAAGAAAAAGCCGAAAAGAAAACTCTCAAATGCCTGCAGGCCGGTCGGTCGAAGAGTGTCCCATCTCTCTCTTCCTTCGGTCCCCCTCTTTCTTCACCACCACCCAGCTTCCTCCTTAAACCGCTAGATGGCGGCACTGGTCCCGCCTTTTTTCTTCAATTAAAATTTTTCAATTTAATTTGTCTTTAAAATTATATTAATCTGTTATAAATATTCCCTCTCCTCGGGAAAAGGAAAAAAAAAAAAAAAAAAAAAAAAAGGAAAAATCATGTACTTATGGTGAGCCATTGTGATTAAATAAATACAAATGGTGAGTCTTCATGTAATCTTGTTAAGGATTCCTTAGAATGTTATATTATATGTATGGGGAAAATAAGGTTATACTATGAACGTTTTAATTGAGAGATATGTGCCTGAATTGTTATGGTAGGGTCGTCGATTGATTGAATTAAGTAAGAAACTTGGTTAAATATTTTTAAAATTTTATATGGCCCTGAGAATTTATTTGCCAATGACGATTGAATTTTTTTGGCTTTGTTTGATAAAATATAGGTCTTTCTGAAGACTAAATCTCCGACCTTAGGGAGCTGGTCCCTCATCGAGTCCTTGGCAAATTCTTTTCTTCTGAGATTGTTGGACTTTAGCAGGTTTTTATAGGTATCCTTCAGGATCGTTTCGAGGCCCTCGCCACTCGTGGCTAAGAGTGAATCCTCCAGGTTGAGCTTGAGGATCAAGGGGTGCTGAGTCTCGCGCCCCAGGAATACTCTAGCAGGCGCATGCTTTGTGGACTCATGCACACTTGAATTGAGGGCTGATATAAATAGAAACATGTTGTCCTCCCAGTTCCTGTGGGAATCGCTGTGGAACGCCCTGATTGACTTTTTGACACCCTGTATGTATCGTTCCGCAAGGTTTGCCTGCGGATAATGGACGATATTTGCGATATAAGTTATACCAAGGTCGAAACAAAAATTTTTAAATGCAGCCGATCTAAAACATGACTGCCGATCGGTGATGATATGGGATGGCATACCGTGTTGTGCAAATATGTAATTTTTTAGGATCCTCTTCACAATCTCCGCCGTGGTGTTGCGGCATGGGATTGCGAAGAGGAACTTTGAAAATCCGTCCACTGCGATAAAGATGAATTTATTACCATTTGTTGACGTCGGTAGTGGACCGACAAAATCCACGTACAACCTTTCGAAAATTCGGGAAGGTGGTGTGCTCTGTAATATATGAGGATAAGGATGAGAGTTTGGTTTGATCCGAGAGCAAATGTGACAAGAGGCGACTTTGTTCGCCACGTCCTTTCTCATACCTTTGTAGGTGAAAAGAGCCTTAAGACGTGCGATAGTCTTTTGACGACCTAAATGAGCCCCATAAGAGCCAACATGATAGTACTGGAACAGCGCATCTTTCATGCTCTCCGGCACTAGGAGCTTTTTTGCTGAAAGATTGCCTGGCTGAGAAAGGTATACTAATCCCCTAATAACTTGCAGCGAAGGGTCGTTTGCCTTAAGTCTATCAGAAATTCCCTGATCAGATCTTTGAATATTTCCGAAATCTGCGAAAAGGGAGGGGATGTTTTTTAATGGTGAGGTAAAAAAAATGATGTCGTTTTCCTCTTCATTGATTTGGGCCACCTCGGAATGGTCAGCGAACCTTGAAAGGTAATCAGCTACCGTGTTGCACTTTCCTTTCACGTGGTGGATGTCGAAGCTAAACGAATCGAGCTCTGTAATCCATCGGATAGCGGGATTACTGGAGACTCTGGATCGATCTCCTTTCAGAAATGCAGCTAACCCGCTGCAGTCTGTATATAGGTGAAATGGCTTGTGAGCAAGAAAATGTTTAAAATGCCTAAGACTTAAAATCACAGAGAAGAGCTCTTTTTGTATGTAGAGTAGTTTTTTTCAGATTTACCGAGTTTTTTCGAATAAAAGGCTACCGGCTGAATTAAGCCCTTTGAGTCTTTTTGGGCAAGTAAGCTTCCCACCGCATAGCTCGAAGCATCGGTGTATAAAAGGAAGGGTACATTGAAATCTGGAGTGGCCAGAACTGGTGGGTTCATTAAGGAGCTCTTCAGTGTGTCGAATGCCACCTGACATTCGAACGTCCAGACTAGATCGGCACCTTTTGTCTTCAAATTGTGTAAGGGAGCTGAAATTTCCGAATAATTCGGAATAAATTTCGCAAAAAAGGCGCATGCCCCTAAAAAAGACAAGGTTTCCTTCAATGACCTTGGTGGAGCTATTTTTGAGATGGCTTCTATACGCTGGGAGTCTATTGTGATGCTGTTATGAGAAAGAAGATGTCCCAGATATGTAACCGATGTACATAGAAATCTAGTCTTGTCGGGATGTACAGTTAGACCTGATTGACGTAAAATAGTTAATACCTGCGATATGTGGGTCATATGCTCCGACTCTGTGGGCGAATAAAAATAATGTCGTCGATATAATTCCAAACGAATTTATATTTCACAGGGGCGAGTATCTTTTCTAAGTACTCCGTTATTGCTTGGGAACCAAGGCTTATCCCCATTGGGACTCTACGGTATTGGAAATGACCGAATGGCGTTTTAAAGGCTGTATACTTTTTTGAATCGGGATCCAGGGGCAATTGAAAAAAAGACTGGGATAAGTCGAGAATTGTGAAAAATTTTGCCCCGATTATATGTTGGAAAACGTGATCTATGTGGGGAAGCGGCCATGCCGAGAACAAGATGACCTCGTTTAGTTTTTTAAAATTGACCACGAGCCGTTTTTTTGATGTGCCCTTCTTGGACACTAGGAAGGCTGGTGAAGCCCAAGGAGAATGACTTGCTTCTATAACTCCTTCCTGCAGCAAATCATCGATATTTCTCGCATTGCCTGCAGGTCTAGCGGGTTTAGCGGGTATGCCGCCTGATTTATCGGAGGCACCCTTTTGACATGAATTGTCAATTGGAAATCCTTCGCTTTGCCGATGTGTTCATTAAGCACGTCAGGATATGAATTTATAAAGTGATTTTTTACGGATGACGGCTCAAATTCGACAGAAGGAAATTTGGTATTTGAGAGGATTAGTTCTGTCCTCTCCGACAAGTGATTTGGGTCCTCAGATTCTAAGCGAGCCATTAAGCTAGCGTTTTTTGATGATTCGTCATCGGACTCTGAAAGTAGTCTATAGTCCTTTAAAGGGTTATTGGCGAAGGTGATTAACCCATCGCCTGAATTTAAATTTATTTCTGCCATTTTCATAAAATTAAAGCCGAGGATGACAGGCACCGGCATCTTTGGCATGACAAAAAATGGTAATGTCCAAGTAAGATTTTTTAATTTCAATTTTAAATCCCCCCTCCCCGTGAACTGTACAGTCTCCCCCGCTACTGAAACAACTGTCTTGTTGTTTACCGGAGTGAATGACTTCAAAGATCTGCTGCCCACCAAGTCTAGAAATTGCTGCGACAATGCGTTGACAGTACTGCCCGAGTCGAGAAGGGCTGGAGTCGCACGATTGCAGATGGTTACTTGGATAAAGGGCAGAGAGCCTAAGGTCGAGGGGGAAGGGTTGGGGGGTATATCTAGTTTTTGCTTTTGATTTTTTTGATTTTGTTTCTGGTTGGGGCTGAGCAGATGGTTCTTTCTCCTTTGGAGGAGCGACCAAGTCTCGCAGCTTCATAACCAGTTCTATGTTTTCTGCTAGGGCTGCCAGAGAATGCTGTTCCTTTTAAAGGGGACGTTTTTGTCTTTGCATATCCCTGGTTTTTTCCTTTTTGGAATTGGTTGTTTTTTGACGGCCATATTGGCTGTCTTCTACATTGTTTTCTCTATGGGTATTAACCATTGGGTATTTTGTATTGACATTTCGGTTGGGTGTACCGGGAGGAATTTTTGTTATGGTAACTATTACTATATTATTTTATAGCCATTACTGCTATGGAATTTAAAATTTTCCGAGCTTTTGTCTTGAAAAAATCTTTGAGCGACATTGGTTTCATACTCTTCCCCGTATCTTTCATTCAAGCTAATTTCCGCTCCCTTTACCTTTTGCCTCAGCTGATTTATCGTGAAAATATTATCAGTTGAGCCCATTAATAAAAGGTAGTTGGGGTGAATAGCTCCTAAAATCGATGCCACTATGTGGCGATCGTTTTTCTCGCCGAATAGCCTAGCTAGCAAAAGCTGGGAGTCTACAAATGGGCGAAGGGGTAGGGTTGCCTTTTGAGGAGCAAAAAGGAATTTAGACTTTGCCTGAGCGAGCTGACGGGGGGTCATTGCTTGTGACACTAGAGCCTCAGCGAAAACATCAAAATTCAGACCTTCGTGCTTGAGAGCGGTATATATATACTCGGCACTCGACTGATCTATGGTGTTTTCAGCCACTATACGCAATATGGTTTTTATTTTCTTGGAATATCGATATGCGATTGGGGCTATCTTCATGAGGAAATACACTATTGAATTTGGTTGTTAAAAACGGAATTTTTTTTTGAGTAGATAAAAAATGCCGTTTCTACCCCAGGTGGTGGTGGTGGAGAAGGAATGCCGTTTCTACCCCAGGTGGTAGGGACCGTCTTGTGAGTTTGAGGGCGGGGTTGAGACGGTCCCGTCGCTGGGTAGGTTACCAACTCTAAACATTCTAAAACTGATGACCAAAAAAAAAAAAACATTTTTTGATATTGTTTTCGGGTTTACATCTGGAGTCCTTCTGTCCACATTTCGTCAAAATCGGAACAGTAGTTCGGCCGTAGCGCATCATTTCATCATATCTCCCACATTTTTGCGAATTTCGGATTTTAACTTACACCAGCGCTAGCTAATGACAAAAGGAATATTTGGTGAAAATTTTTTGCTAATCCGATGGCTACACAACAACTCTAGAAATCTAAGACAGGACTTCTTTTTTTTAAGATAGCCAAGTTTATTAAAATTACAATTCAAGTTTTTGGTTCCAATTTTGTGAAAATCGCAACCTTGGTTCGCCCGCAGCACTTCAATTAAATTTTCAAACAGACATATCTCCGCCGTTTTTTGAATATTCGCTTTTTCAAAGTTGGAAACTTACATTTAAAAAGTGATGAGCAAAACAACTTTCGACATTTTTAACAAACTTGCACAAACAAGTTCGTTGATTAATAATAAATAAAATAAAACTATTGAAACTTTTTAAAAAAACTTTATTTTTATAATAATTTTTTTTAAAATAAAAACAAAACATTTCATTTCTTACTTTTTTGATGTCCAATCGCCAACGTCGACACTCCATCGGACAAAATTATTCTTTTGTCGTCATTTCCTGACAACGTCTTCTTCTCAATATTTAAAGTATAAATTTTGTGTTCATAAGATCTTATGAATGACATCTTATTAGTGTATGAAATACAATTTTTTAAACAATTGAAATAATCGTCAAATGTGATTTCTTGATCTACAACATTCCTTTTCACACCTTTCAATTTTTTGATCTCAACAGGATTTTTAAAAATTTTGATCGCATACATTTTTGCCCTTAAGCCTACAAAAGCTTCTACAACTTTTCCTCCCATCTCATCTTTGAACTTCCCCAAAATCTTTTTGTTTACATTGGAGTGACATTTGTGGGAAACGGGGTAATTCGAAAAATCAAAATGGTCCCTCATTATGAACATGTCTTCGTACACGTCATTCGTTACAATTTTGTAAATAAAAGAGTCAGTATCCATATATAAAAGCTTTACCTTCTCAGCCTCATAGTTTTCTAAAATTACATCATAATGAAAGTTATACATTTGCAGTTTAGATATATCTAAAATTGACATTCCGACATAAATGGGCTTGTTGAACACTAATTTTTTCTTTGCGAATTTGATCAAAGCTAAATTTTCGTTATAAATCGTTCTATCAACAAAGTGTGGACGAGAAATACATTTTTCAATCTTCTGAGGATCAACAACTAGCTTCATATGAACTCTTTTCCTAATATTTTCCATTGTTTTTCCGTATACAGCATTGTTATATAATTTAGTTTGATCCCGTTCAAATTCATTGTTAGCTTTTTTTCTTAAATCAGTATTGTAATCAATATAAGGGGCTAACCAGGATGATTGTTGGAATTTAATAATACGATTGACTTTAGTAAGGGAAATGCCTTTTTGAAGGGCCTGTTTTAAAGATCGATAGTGAACGACATAGTTTTTTTTCTCTTCAAAGTGTAGCACCAGTTTTTCTTGTCCGCTGTGGGTTGTGATCCGTTCCGCCAAAAATGGTAGGTCGTTATGACGGTCGTGTAGCTCTTCGGGATATTTTAGGTTCACGTCAAAAATGTATCCTAAAAGGAGAAAGAATAAAAAAAAATTATGCATTAAGGTTAATTTATTTTTTACCTTCAGCTCCGAAATCATCGATGGATAATATCTCTCGTTCGGTAAAACGATTCGGGTCCTCAACCCATTCAAATCCTCCGTAGGGGAGCGGTTGAGTCATCGCCAAACCATACAGATTATTACAGTCTACGTAAACTATGAATGATGTTTCTTTCGTCGAATCGAAATCATCTGCCATGTACTTATTGTTCGCCTGAGCGTAGCGATGTGAGACCTGGCAAATACCGCCGCGAACTCCTGTAAAAAAAAAAAATATATAAAAAAAATGAACAAAATACGAGAAGTATTAATACTCACCACTCTCAATCATCATAATCATTTCGTAGTCTGTTAATAAATCGAGCGTGACACCGGTGAACCGTAGCATGGCGCTCCACGTCATCCCAGGCGTTGTAAAAAAATGGGCCGGATCTAGTTTGTGACTCTTCATTGTTATCTCACGAAAATTTTCAAAGACGTCAGTCAAAAGAGCGACGTCTGTTTTTAAGTACAGATCGCTATACTCCCCTAGATTACCGCATTCAAAAGCGCTCCATACTTTTTTAGCATGTAGATACTCCAAATCGGAAATGTTGGCGTTAGAAAGGCGGCTGAAAAATTTTTCTTTAGGTGGTAGCGATTTTTCTTCAAGTTTCTCCCAACTGTCGACATATTCGTAGGGAAATACTCCTTTCTGATGTAATAAGAAGGTCACATCATTATTGAGTCTTGGAAAAAAATTATGAATCTCTTTGAAATGTGGTAGATTACTCGCAAGGGTGGCAAGACTTGATGACAAAAATTTAAACGAGTCTAAAAATCTTATTTTCATAGTTTTGCTAATCACTTTTGAAAAAGAGATGACCCTCTCCTCACTCGTCGGAATAATTTCTACGTCTTCCTGGTCATAACTTAATTCAGGGATTATAAAATGACCGTCATAGCCACTCAAATTGTGGATGAACACTGGGAAGAATTTGGGATTAGTCGCTCTTAAATTGCATTCTTGATGGGCAAGCCCTCTAAATTTCCCCGTAATATGACAGTGGTCATTTACTTTTATCTCCTCAATCTCAAATGTCTTTTCACATAAATGACAAGTCGGAGCTAGATACACATCTTGTAAAGAAACGGTTTCCATGGGGATGTTATTATTGTAAATTTCATCAATTTTTTCGGCTATCATTTTTAAGTATTCCATGAACTTTTTGGGTGCGTCCATTCCTCGATATAAATATGGATCATTCGGCAAAAGGTTTTGAACAGCACTTTTTACCTCGTCGGCAATTTTAAGGTAAACACAAAAGCTCATTGGTATGTGTTGATTAATTTTTCTTGTCCTGACAGTTTCATCTTCTTCTTCTTCGGACATGGGTTTTAATATTGACTCAAAATCAGCATACGCGACGAATGGAACTCGTAAAGTTCTTTCAACTTCTTCGAATTTAATGTACGGTTTTTTCAACGGGAGCTCGATTTTAGCAGTTTCATTTTTATCGCATAGTTCTTTATGTTTCTCTATTTTTTCTAGAGCGGGCGACTCCCATTGTAAAAGTGACAAAAACATCTTTTACAGATTTCAATACGATGTTCGTGAGCATTTAACTGACGAGTGATCAATCTAGGAAAATCGATAATGTAAACGTAATGATTTGTTTCATCCGTCGATATGAGTAGTAAATCTCGATGGTCATCCTTTTCGTTTTTAACCACTTTGAGGGGGTAAATCTTTTTATTTTCAGTTAGTCCGAAGACGTTGATAGAAATATTGTTTACTCGTTCGAATTTGGAAATTTCTTTTATGCGAACTGGGTACGAGAGCATCGAAAAATCATATGAGTGCTCAAGATATGTGTATGAGCTGACCCTTTCCGGATGTCCGTTTGTTACGAGCTTACAAAGAACACTGTATCGGAAACACTCCGAATCATTACTATTATTTACGTTTATACAGGCTTTTCTTTGTTTAATAACGCGGGGGAGTGCAACATACGATGAGGCCATTAACGGGTTATATTTGTTTATTCGGAGACGAAGACCTTCGACACGTACAAAAACCCATCCGCTATTTTTCGTTTGTAAGTCTTCAGCTTCGCTTTTTAGCTTATCAAAAGATTTTGTGACAAAAGCATTCAAATCCGTTTCAAAAAAGATCTCCTCGTTTTTTGTTTTAAGCGAAAATCTCTTATCCTCCTCGTTTACATTCGAATAGACGCAGTCCGCCCAAAAATTTACCCTCATAGCCGTAAACTCTCTTAAAAGTTCATTTATTTTTGTCGTCACCGCGTTTGAAACGTTGCTTAAGAAAGTATCTAAAAATTTACAGTTTTTTTTATCAGAACGAAGCCAAAAAGATTTAAGCCGCCCCGAAAATGCTGTTTCGTACTCAATTATTATTTCTCTTGGGGGTAAAGATAAAAGGGCTTCTACATTCGGTTCGATATTTTTACCTTGACAGTTTTTCTCGTGGAGAAATCGTTTTTTATCCGATGGATAGTCCTTCCCGCACTTTGAACAAACTCTTTGAAGAATTTTAACCATTTCGTCTTCGGACGTCTCCGTTGATGGTGAGGAACGTTGACGAGACGTAGATGGGGTCTCCGTTGATGGTGAGGAACGTTGACGAGACGTTGATGGCAGACAACTGCTTCGTTTATGACGACGTAACGCATCCACCCGCGAAAAAACTTTTTGACACTTTTCACAAATAATAATACTTTGAGAAGAATGACCGACACATGAAACTTTATGCTTAAGCATAAAAGCTTTATTCGAAAATAATAATCCACACTTGTTGCAAGAAAACATGATTAGGTATTGACGATGTGATCACCTCAGATGTTAGACTCGAAATGAGATAGACTCGATTTTGCCTTTATATTTTTATAAAAAATTTTTCCAGCAGGGGTTGAAGTGGGGATAATCTTAAATTCGATTCAGACAAAATACTCAGAATATGATGTAGTTAATTAAAAAAAAAAATCAAAATCTAATAAGACCGAAAACGGAGGATTATTATTCTCAGAATAATTAGGAAAACGTAGAGAGCAGGTGGAGTATCATTCCAAGAAGACGAAAAAGTCAAACAGAAAAGATAATTTTGCACCTAAATAATTTAAAATTTTTTTCGAGCAGTCTCCATCTTTTTTTTTTGAGATCATACCGAAGGCGGGCGTAGGTAACCTATATAAGGAGGTTCATGAAACGAAAGCCGTCATTCTTAAACATGCGTCTGGTGAAGCAACACGAAACGCTCAGCATCGTAAATTTGGATGGAGGATCCCGCTCAAATGAAGCTAAAGCTTCGAGACATGGTACTTTATTGCCCGATTCAATAAGGTGTCTTATTTGTGGTCCATCGAATAGTGGAAAAACTAACCTTCTGCTTAGCCTGATTTACGATCCGAATGGTTTAAAATTTGAAAATATTTATTTATTTACTAAATCTTTGCATCAGCCCAAGTATAGGGAGTTGAAGCGAATTTTGGAACCTTTAAAGGATATAGGTTTCTTTCGATTTGATGATAACCGTAATGTACCTTCGCCGAAGGAAGTACTAACAAATTCCGTTTTCATTTTTGATGACGTCGTCTGTGATAAGCAACACAACATTCGAGAGTTTTTTTGTATGGGACGGCACAACGGTATCGATACATTCTACTTGAGTCAGAGTTATACGAGAATTCCGAAACATTTAATTCGAGAAAACGCGAATCTACTCATGCTTTTTAGACAAGACGAGCTTAATCTAAGACGGATCTATGATGATCACGTTAATTCCGATATGGATTTTAAGACGTTCAGAGATATGTGTCATTGGTGTTGGAAAAGTGACAAATATGCCTTTATTATCATAGACAAAGACAGAGAAATCATCAACGGTAGGTATCGAAAAGGGTTCGAAGCGTATATAATACCTTGAGTTCGCTCGTTCGACTCAGTCTGCTCGTTGACATGGAGCAATCAACATCATCCGAGGCGATCACTCGCAAAATAATTGAAACTAGAGAAGCTATCCGTAAAAAATGCAAATCATTAAAACGGCATCGAGAGGAAGTCGATGAATATTTTAAGATTAAATATAAGCCCATCACCAGCCGGTTAGACAAACTCGGAGCGTCTCTAATCAAACAAGAAACGAACCATTCATCGCCCGCATCGATAGGATGGTTGAAAAAATCATCATCGTCATCTACTGAACTTATGAAGACACCGTTACCTCCACAGCTGTATACACCGAAAAACGAAACCTCTACCAATCCTAAGAAATCCATTCTTAAAGAACTCTTCAAAACGGATTCACCTCTTGAGATTGATGCTGATTCTAAGGGGACCCCTTTGATTGACTTCGAGCGAGAGCCCGCTCCTCAAACATCGATTGAAGGTGATTCATCTTCGGACTCGGGTACAGTTATAGCTGTTGACGATACTGGAGATAACCGAGATGATGAGGATCAAGAAGGAGCATGCGCTCTAATACAACAACAACAGCACGAACCTGAACAGACCACAAGTCTTGGAGAAGAGGAAGAGTGTCTGAAGCAAGCCGGTCCGTTAGCTTCACAATATGTCAAAATGCTATTAGAAAATAATATTAAGGACCTCGACATGGTCTACGGTGTAGCTTACGATCCCGTTAATAAAAAATTCGTCATTGGTAATTCGATTATAGATATTATTGGAGATGTTATATTTATCGAAGATGATGAAATCTACGGCACGGCTGGTCTTTTTGAATTGATGTTCATGAAAAATCCCGATAATGATCTTGTTAGCCTTTGGGACAATAAACAATACATGAAAATTTTAGAATACTCTAGCGCTCATAAAAAGAATTACAGTCCAACCGCCCCGGTTCACGTTTTACAAAATTCTATCAAGTATCGTAGAGTAATCTCAAAATTATATCCTCCATCGGCAAAGAAAAAAGGTGGTAGCAATGCCACAAAAATCGAGGAAGACCCTAATAGTTTAGTCGATAGACTGAGAGAACTTTTATTCTCATCTAAGGACAGTGACATTACTAATAAGAGAAGAGAGATACGTCGGATAGAGGAACACCTCCGAGCTGGGGGTATAATCGCATAAAAAAAAATCCTCTCAGTTCACTATGGCATCTCATAAAGAGCAGATCGTACGAGAGCTACACAAACCAGCGAGAAGAAATTTCGAACGACGACCCGTTATACTTAAAGGGATCGATGACTTATGGCAAGCGGATTTGGTTGAAGTGATTCCCTATTCAAGAGTCAATTCTGGAAATAAATACATTCTCACGGTAATCGATTGTTTTTCAAAATACGCTTGGGCAGTCCCCCTTAAAAGTAAATCTGCATCCGATGTGCGAACGGCGTTCGAGAAGGTCTTGATGAAAAGGAAACCTCGCAACCTTCAAACCGATAACGGAAAAGAGTTCTACAATACCAAATTTAAAAACCTGATGAAAGCCTACGATATAAACCACTATTCAACTTATAGTAACATGAAAGCTTCGATAGTGGAAAGATTCAACCGCACATTAAAATCCACGATGTGGAAAAGGTTTAGCTTGCAAGGAAATTATAAGTGGGTATCCATTTTGGAATCTCTTCTTAGAGGTTACAATAACAAAAAACACTCTACTATAAACATGAAGCCTGCAGACGTAAAAGGAAAGAACATCGAATCACAGGTACTTCGAGACGTTTACTTGAGAAAACAAATTGAAACAAAAGCGAAGGTTATAAAATATTATAAAATCGGTGACCGAGTCAGAATATCAAAATACAAAGCTCAGTTCACCAAAGGATATCAGCCATCATGGTCAACAGAACTCTTTACTATATCCACCGTTAGAAAGACAAAACCAGTGACCTATCACTTAGTAGACGACAAAGGTGAGACTATAGCAGGTTGCTTTTATAAGGAAGAACTACAACTCGCTAAATATCCCAATTCCTACCTCGTTGAGAAGATAATCAAACAAAGAGGTGACAGAGTTCTAGTAAAGTGGCTAGGTTTCGACAGCTCTCACAACAGTTGGGAAAAATCCAGTAACGTAGGTATATAAGAGGGTGTCATAGTAGTAGATTTTTCATTCCGCTATGAGTTCTCGTACGAACAACACGTTAACGAAAACGAGGAAGAAGAAGAAGAAGAAGAAGACGACGAAGAAGAAGAGAGAGTATCGAATCATCCCCACCCCGAAAAGAATAGGAGGAGGTAACACGATAAAGTTGAACGAAGAAGCTAAACGTTTTCAACGAATTATACCCCAAAAGAGACTAACCAATTTTGATTTACAACTGTTGGCGAAAGTGTTCAAAGTTCAAGCATTCAGACGAGTGTTCATGCTAAACGAATTCCCGCGTAAACCTTTGAAAAACGAACGCGCTATATTTAATTTGGATCCGAACACCGGAAAAGGAACACATTGGGTCTGCTATAAGAAACTCGGCTCATCAGTATACTATTTCGACAGCACTGGTTCGCACCCCCCGCCGGAATTTGTACGTTATATGAAAAAATTTAAATTATCAATCAACGAGAAAAGATATCAAAAAGAGGGGACAAACAATTGCGGTCAACTGTGTATGCTGTTTTTACTTGATCTAATCCCGACTTCATAGAAATGGGGTTAGACTTTAGAGATGTATATAAGGACGTCACCGCGGATAGAAACATCATTCCGTTGAAGACCGTCGAAGAGGTAGCATCTTTAACAGCGAGGAACATTCGATATCTTCAATCGCTTGGTTATTACGTTCTATCTACAACATGGAAGAAAACACACTGAATCTCGAAAAGACTCCTCATCTCAGAGATTCGATCGAATGCATAGAACTTCATTCCCACCACCCTTACGGCTCTTCAAAATTACAACAAGGAGACGAGATACGTATTAGCTTGCAGCATCAAGACCTCTACACTTTGCCCAGTCAGAGTTTACTATACATCGAAGGGAAATTCGTTAAAGATGACGGAACTCCCCCACTTGCAGCTACCTCAATGTTGACCAACAACGCGTTCGCATTTCTATTCGATGAGGTACGTTACGAGCTGAGTGGAGTTGAAGTGGACCGAGTGAGGAACCCCGGAATCACGTCCACCTTAAAGGCCATTCTCTCGCCGAGAGGTCGATTCGGTGGAGTGAGCACTGGCTGGAGCTACCCGGAAAAAGATAACCTCAGAGATTTGATTTCAACCAACGGAGATTTCAACGTCATCTTACCTCTCGCGATGTTACTCGGGGTGTTTGAAGACTATCAAAAGATAGTATTGAATGTAAGACAAGAATTAATTTTGACTAGAAGTAGACAAGACACGAACAGCTACTTATCCCAGGCCGCCGGCGAGAATGCGAGGCAAGTTTGTAAGATAGAGTTACTCAAACTATGCTGGAAAATACCTTACGTTACAGTAGACGAGCACAATAGACTCGCTCTTATGAGACATTTGAGATCGGAAAAAATGCTTTCGATCCCTTTCCGCTCTTGGGAGCTTTTTGACTACCCCCTTTTACCGACGACTCAACGACAAATCTGGTCGGTGAAAACATCAAGTCAATTAGAGAAACCTCGCTACGTCATTCTAGCGTTCCAAACGGCGAGACAAAACGAGATCGGTAAAGATTCGGGTCTCTTTGATCACTGCAACTTATCCAACGTCAAATTATACCTTAATTGTAAATCTTATCCTTACGATGATATGAATTTAGACTTTCCTACGAATAGATACGCGTTACTATACTACATGTACGCATCATTTCAACATTCTTACTATGAAGGTTCTCGTAATAATAATTGTTTACCTCCTTTATCTTCTTGGGAAGACTTTAAAAGTAAAACCCCGCTGGTCGTGATAGACTGCTCGAAACAGAGCGAATCTATAAAAACCGGTCCGGTTGACGTTAGACTAGAATTCGAATCGAAGAATCCCTTCCCAGCGGATACCACAGCATATTGCCTCATAATACACGATCGAATCGTCCAGTATAACCCTCTTACGGGTGTAGTCCGTAGACTGGTGTAAGAAAAACAAAAGTTTTATCTGGATATGGTTCAGTCTTCAGTCTTCGAGATGACGTTGTGTGTGACGGACCTCCAATGTTTCGTGGATAACGATACGAAATTTATTCTCAAGGAGCTAGCAATTTTCGACTTGGACTATTTGTCCGTTCGCCACTGGGTTTTCAAACCACCAAAACATCTAAATGATTTAACTACCGCTGCTAGACGTACCAATAAATGGTTAGCCTGCCGTTATCACGGCATTAATTGGTGCGACGGAGACGTCGATTACAATTCTCTATCCACGATCCTCCGGAGTAATTTCGAAAAATACGATACCGTATTTGTAAAAGGAGCTGAGAAAAAGTCTTTTCTTCAACAATTTATCGATAGTACGATCGTTGACATAGAAGACCACGGGTGTCCTAGAATAGACACACTGAAACCTCCGATGGCTCGGGGAGGAACTCATTGTTTCTTACATAACGACAATCCCAAAATGTGTACCCTTTATCGCGTTCACTCTTTAGCTCGTTGGCTACATACGATCATTCAAATACCTTCTTCTTATTTTTAGATTTTATTAAATTAAAAAAAAATTTTTCTCTATCTTTTTTTTTTTATTTAATTGTTTTATTTTATTTTTTAATTTAATTTTTTTTTATATATTAATACCTAATAATCAATTAGTTTTATTTTATTTATTAATCAACGAACTTGTTTGTGCAAGTTTGTTTTAACGAGCACGCTCGTTCATGCTCACTCAGACATGTTCGATGTACGCTACCCCTACCACACCCTCACCACCATGCTTTCCCCCTCCCCCACCTCGAACCTTCTCATTCTTTTACGTAAAGTCGAGCAGAAAGGATCGCGTCTTGTGACAGAAAAAAAAAAGAAGACACTTATCGAATCAAAATGGCCTCGTAAGTACCTACCATCAATTATTTATTTATATGAAATGAGAATATAGGTATTATCTTAGAATGCTTTGCTAATAATTTTTTTTTCCCCCAGATTCATATCCCTTTTTAATAAAATGAATGAGAACATTCGTGTTGTACGAAAGTTTGAAAACTTACAAAAGCGTCGTCCGTACATGATCGAACAATTGGAGTCTGTTGTTACAAAACATGGAAAAGGTGTGGTCGCGGTACTGAGAGATCATGATCAAACCATAAGAGTCTACCTGCCGAAACGTTTCGAACTTTCCGACGAAGAAATCCAAACGTTTAACGAAAATGGAGAGAATGTTTCCCTGGTTTACTTAGGGAAAGATGGACTAAAACATGATCTTCGATTTATATAAAAAGGTAAAGGTAAAAAAAAAAAAAAAATTTGTAGTAAATGTTGTTAATTAATTGTTGTTTTTTTTATAGGATTCAAAAAACCTGGGCCCACGCAGGAGACTCGACCGGATGATTTTCATTAGTTCTTTCTAAAAGTTTTTTTTTGTATTTTATAGCTAAAAAGAAATATATAAATTATACATACTTACCTGTAAATATTGTACGAATTATTATTATTATAAAAATATAAGTTTTTTTAAAAAGTTTCAATAGTTTTATTTTATTTATTATTAATCAACGAACTTGTTTGTGCAAGTTTGTTTTAACGCGCACGCTCGTTCATGCTCACTCAGACAAGTTCGATGATCCATCAAGTTCGTAAATACGCGGTAAGAGCCGAGCATGCGCAATAACCCTGAAGGTAGGAATAGAATTTAAAAAAAATGGCATGGGTATAGGTATAGCCTTACGCCAAAATTACATCGTAAGTAGCGATCCGAAATTCTACTGTACCGATTTTGACGAAATGTGCACAGAAGGACTCCAGATGAGAACCCGAAAAAATGTCGAAAGTTGTTTTGCTCATCACTTTTTAAATGTAAGTTTCCAACTTTGAAAAAGCGAATATTCAAAAAACGGCGGAGATATGTCTGTTTGAAAATTTAATTGAAGTGCTGCGGGCGAACCAAGGTTGCGATTTTCACAAAATTGGAACCAAAAACTTGAATTGTAATTTAATAAACTTGGCTATCTTAAAAAAAAAGAAAGTCCTGTCTTAGATTTCTAGAGTTGTTGTGTAGCCATCGGATTAGCAAAAAATTTTCACCAAATATTCCTTTTGTCATTAGCTAGCGCTGGTGTAAGTTAAAATCCGAAATTCGCAAAAATGTGGGAGATATGATGAAATGATGCGCTACGGCCGAACTACTGTTCCGATTTGACGAAATGTGGACAGAAGGACTCCAGATGTAAACCCGAAAACAATATCAAAAAATGTTTTTTTTTTTTTGGTCATCAGTTTTAGAATGTTTAGAGTTGGTAACCTACCCAGCGACGGGACCGTCTCAACCCCGCCCTCAAACTCACAAGACGGTCCCTACCACCTGGGGTAGAAACGGCATTCCTTCTCCACCACCACCACCTGGGGTAGAAACGGCATTTTTTATCTACTGGAGTCAGGTGGTCCGTTGAGGGCGACAGCAAAAAATTCGACTCTGGAGAGGGTCGCAAATCGTTGCCCTAGCGGCGATAACAATCTAGCGCTAAAGCGGATTTTTGCGGGGATGAAACCCTTGCCAAACTCAAGCCACGGGTTAATTTAAAAAAAAATACAAAAAAATTAACAGTCTTTGGTATAACTTGAAAGAAAAAAAAATAAATCTAAAATGTCACTTAAGGGTGGCAAAAAAGACGTTCAGCTTGATTTATTGAAGGAATAATGACTTTTGATCGAGTGGACTTCGAGGCATAACCACTCACAACGTTGTAAAGACAATCATTATTTATCTAAATTCTTTCAAGAATTTTTCTTAAAAAATTTTTAAAAAACCACGTTTTTTTTTGTTTACGTTGCCATGGTTTTAAGGGGTGTAAAATGAGAGATGCAACCCTGTATTGGTTTCGGCGCGTGTTATGATCTTTCTCCCCCTTCGAAAACACCATCAGAACCGTCATTCTCGGAGGAAGTAACGGTTTTTCGGCGATAACCTTCCTGCGTTAAAAGACGCCATTCGGAAAAAAAATGTCCACACTTTTGTCTTTATTGTTTCCTATTGAGGGAAAACATCTAAAAAGCTTGAACATCGAAAATCGAGTAGAAGGAGCTATTACTTAATGTAACACTAAGCGCTCTGACGTCTTAAGCCTACGGCGAAATGTGGAACTAAATCGTACTAGGCGAGATGAACATTATGACGTCATCAGAGTTCCACCAGTCTAGTGCTCTTCTCCATGAGTTCTCGGTGCAGAGGTGCCGAGGTTTCCGGTATCTACTAAGCTTATACATCGAAAATCGAGAAGTAGGAGCTTTAATTTGATGTAAAGTAAATGTAGCACTAAGCAGACGTCTTAAGACTACAGCGTTATGTGGAACTAATTCGCACTGGGCGAGATGAACATAATGACGTCATCAGAGTTCCACCAGTCCACAGTCCAGTACTCTTCTTCGTGAGTTCTCGGTGCAGAGGTGCACAGATTTCCGCTATCTAAAAAGCTTATACGTTGAAAACCGAGAAATAGGAGCTTTATTAAATGTAAAGGCAATGTAACACTATGCTGACGTCTTAAGCCTACGGCGAAATGTGGAACTAATTCGTATTGGGCGAGATGAACATAATGACGTCATCAGAGTTCTACCAGTAAGTGCTCACGATGCCGAAGTAACCTGATTTTGTTGTAAAAGATAAATGAAAAAAGTTATATTACTTTAGGTGTTATTTCAATTTTACTATTTATTTCTTATTTTCGTCCAGCGATGCGTAAAATAAGTTTTTTTTTTCTCTTAGACACGTGAAAATTATTTCAAAAGAAAACTCAGATTGAATTTTGTTTGTTTAAAATTCCAAAGCAGACTAAATATTAAAATATGCAGATTTTCTTTTTCTAGTTTTTGGCGAGTTTCCAAGGTTATTGAGGTAGGTTGACCCCCCCGGTCGGTATTCGGCAGAAGGTATCTACTTCTGGTGAATATGGTCGCTCATAATTTAATTTTCGAACACAAAGGTTTTTGAGGAAAATTAATTATAAAATGACGGAAACGTTGTTTGGTTTTGTGCTAAGCCTCATTTTCTATTTAAGAGAGGTTGATTTAATTTTTGGTCATTTTCATTCACTTTGGTTTTTGAAAATTTAATTTTCTCATTCAACCTAACATGAAAAATTTAACATTTCGACAAACTGGGAAAACCTTGAGGGAAAACTTGTTCTGTTTCATTTTTCAAAACATCTCAATTTTATTTATCAACCAACGATTGATGGTTTGATTGAAAGTCTTGAGGAATTTTAAAACTATGTTTAAAGTACTGGTTTGAAGAGCTTCCAAAGAAAACTTCCTTACAGAGAAGTAACAATATAAGAGGGGGGAAGTATAACTAAGGGGGAAGTATAACAGAGAGGGAAGTATAACGAAGGGGGAAGTATAAAGGAGGGGGAATTATAAAGGAGGAGGAAGTATAACGAAGGGGGAAGTATAAAGGAGGGGGAATTTAAAGGAGGAGGAAGTATAAGGAAGGGGATGTACAATTTTTCCAAGTTTTTTTTTCGAAAAATTTGCAAGTTTTTTCAAGAAATTTTATAAGTTTATTTTTTTAATTTTCCGAGTTTTTTTCTATAAATTTTTTAAGTTTATTTTGTCAAGAAATTTTTTAAGTTTTTTTTGAGGAAGTATAAGGAAGGGGAAGTTTTTCCGAGTATTTTTGACAATTTTCCGGGTTTTCTTTTTAAATTAGCGCTTTTTTTAAAATTTTTTTATTTTTATTTTATTTTTTTTTTTTTAATGCGTAAGTGTTAAGGTAGAAATAATGGGCTCTTTTGCCTACGGATGTGCCTCTCGTAATGGGTAGAAGTACGAAATTTCTCCCTACTAAAAAAAATGTAATAATTAAAAAGTGGCAATTTTTTTTACACCAAAATACGTAAAAAATACAAGGAGTAATTGGTGAAAATTTGTTGAAAATCGGATTAACGGTTCGGCCGCAGCGAATTTTTTAAAATTTCAAACAGACATATCTCCGCCATTTTTTTGAAATTCAAAAATCCCCCTCGTTACATTCTTCTTCACCGGCTAAAGAAATTTGTTTGAAAATTTGGTGAAAATCGGTTAAAAACTGTGACCGTGATGTGTTCCGGAAAAATGCTAGGACGGCCGGCCGGAACGACAGACAAAGTTGAGATCGGTGTACATCCATATTAGAATTTATCCTACGGGGTCTGTCTTGCCAAGAGAAGTAACAATATAGGAGGGGGAAGTATAACGGAGGGGACGTACAACGGAGGGGGAAGTATAACAGAAAGGGAAGTATAAAGGAGGGGGAAGAATTTTTTCCTAAATTTCCCAAAAAGCCGACGTGGATCACAATAACTTCTTTAAGGAAGTTAAAAAGAATGCAGTTCCATTTTTTAAGTTATGCATTCAAATGCGAAAGAGAAAAAAAGCTATATTATAACCCAAGTAGTCTGTACTTAACTCTTCGCTTGGTTTTATCGTAATTTCGCTTTTATGATTTCCCTTTTTTTGATTTCCACTCCAGTTGTTTTCCGTTTTACGATTTTTCTCCATGTAAATAACTTCTGTTCATCTTGACTATTCGAAAAAAAAAACTATCCACATAAATATTTAAATTAGAGTAGATTTCCTTGAGCACGAAATTCGAACACGAATGGATTTAATGGCCGATTTTCGATTAATCGCCTTAATCGTATCCCTCGTTTTAATTGTCGTTAGAGGCCGATTTTCGTGACTGGAAATTACGGATGAATAGGAATAAAAAGAAAGGTTTAAATTAACATAAAAGCTTTAATGTCACGTATCCTTAATTAAATCAGTCATCAAAGTGAAAATCGTCTTGGAGGTTTTCCCACGCGACCTCCTTGTAATAACCGCTCCTTTGCTTCCGAAACCCTCGAAGGAATTAACCGTTAATACTATGTTAAGCCAACCATTATTAATTAAACAAAAGTGATACACGTGAGATAAGTCAAGAGCAAATAATTGTTTTTGTCTAACTCATCGTTTAATTAAATTATATTGCTTTGATCTAGTTTTTTATTGAAACTTTTCGAAAAACATGGGAGAAAACAGTTCAACATACGCATTTCACCGTAAAGCAGAACTTAAAAAATATCATTTCGATATAAAAAATCTGTAGTTCACCAAAATGCGTTTCGGCATAATGCGACTGAACATAAAGCTCTCAAAAGTTCAAAAATTTAGAGTATAATTTCAACATAAAGCGTGTCGCCATGAACGAATTTTTCAACATTTTCGACATTAAAGTGCAAGTCACCATAACGCTTCTCACCATAAAAGCCTATCTTTAAATTAATGTTATGCCATAAAACTGTTTTTGTCGTTTGGGCATAATACATGAATGTACACCATTAGGGACAGCGAAAGACCAAGCCTTTCGCCGTTTAAAACGCGATTATGGCGAAACGACAAAAATCTTAAATGCTATTAAAAGTTACAGAGGGAGAAAGAATGGAAAAAAAAACGGATATTCCACGACCGGTTTCGGCGTAATACGCCTCATCAGGTGGACTATTTCCTTATTTTTCATTCTCCTACACTTTTTACTGTATGTGTTTTTACTGTGTAGTGACAATTAGGAGGTAGTGGGGCCTGGGGGGGGGGGGGGGGGGGCCGTGTCCATAATACCGTCTAATGAAAGTCAAGTAAAAAGTGTAGGAGAATGAAAAATAAGGAATAGTCCACCTGATGAGGCGTATTACGCCGAACCGGTCGTGGAATATCCGTTTTTTTCATTCTTTCTCCCTCTGTAACTTTTAATAGCATCCAAGTCACGTTCCCTATTTGCGCGATTACGCATGAGCCAAAAAACCTTGTAGTAAAAAATCTTAAAACTTGAGAGTTCACCATAATGCAATTCAACATAAAGCATCACACCATAAACTAGGAAATGCAAGCAGGCAGCCAATGGGATCAGCTCGTTTTATGACGCATGGGGGTTAATTTTTTTCTTCTCGCGAAAATATGCGAATTGCATTATGGTTAACTGTCAAGTTTTAATGTTTTCGTCGTTTCGCCATAATCGCGTTTTAAACGGCGAAAATGCGGCTTTTTGGCTGTCCTAGTTTATGGTGAGATGTATTATGTCTAAACGACAGAAACAGTTTTATGGCCAAACGACATGTTCTTTAAACTGAAAGTTTCCTTCATGTTCAACTGCGTTATGCTGAAACAACAAATTTTATGTCGAAACGACAAGTGTTAAATCTCATCTTTATGGTGAGATGTATTATGTTCAAATGCAATATGGTGAACGTTTTCGACTATTTTCTTTATGTTGAGTTGCAGATTTTTTGTGGTGAACGGTAACTCGCGATTTCTGCTATTTTATGGTCAAATGCATTATGGCGAACAGCATTATGTCGACACTCAAAATCGTTACTTTTAGTATGAAGGTTTTCTAGCTATTACCCAGCAGTCCTCCTCAGCGAGCAGAGATTTTTATGAGTTTTCGACCAAGAAATCATATTTTTTCCTTGATTTTTGGGAGTTTTTCTTGGTATTACGACAAAGAAACCCTCTTCAAATTCCTTAAATAAAAGTTATTGTGATACCCTACATGGAAAGGCCGCTGGGAGAGGCTTTTCCAGACTCCTAAGAAAAAAGTGATCTTTACAGATCTCGGTTGTCAATGGTGCCGGCCGTCCGTCACTCACATTTTTCGGGAAAACTTCACAGCCGTAATTTACATTCGATTTTCATTAAATTTTCACAGAACCTTTCTTTCTTTACTTCTGAAAACCATTGCGTTTTTTTTACTTAGCAAAAATGGCTAATCAAATTTTCTTCAAAATTTTTAATTACTCTTAAAAGCCTTAATCATCTTAATACCCCAACTCATGCGGTTCCAGGGCTTAATAGAATTTTCCCTCATAGAAAAAAAGAGATGAAAAGGTCCTTTTTCAGAAGATAAGCAACGAAAAAAAGATTCGATATCCTCTTTTTCCCTTTCACATTGATTTCGCCCAAAAGACTTTTGACAAATATCTATTTTTAATTTTTGTTAGTTTGACAAAACCAGATTCAATAAATGAGGAAATGAAGTTCGCTACAGTCAGAAAGTGTATAAAGGATTTGTCATGGGTTAATCCGATAAGCTTTAGCATACGTGGAAGTTTCCAGTTAATTTATCTTGCTTTACTGGTCTAACGACAAATCCTGCTATAAATTTGACAATTTATACAGTTTTTGTTTTTTTCACAATTGAAATTGGCAATTTTTTTGAGGTGAACATGACAAATTAAAATCTAGACTAAAAATAAACTGTTTTATTGAGATTTTAAAGCCTGAAAACCTAGGAGAATTTTAGTAAAAAAGTGCGTTTCTCGGCGAAGAATCCAGAGCAGAATTGAAAAAGCAAGAAAAACTCGCGAAAATCTAGAATCGGGGATTTTCGGATAAAAAAAAAAGGAAAGTACTAGTTTGAAGAGCTTCCAACTAAACTTCCTTTAACAGAAGTAAAAATATAGGAGGGGGAAGTATTAAAGAGGGGACATTTAACTGAGGGGGTTTGGTTAATATAGGAGGGTAAGTATAATGGAGGGGATGTAGAAGAGAGGGGAAGTATAAGGGAGGGGTAGTATAAGATAACGGAGTGGGAAGTATAAAGGAGGGGGCAGTATAAGGGATGGAAGTATAACGGAGGGGAAGTATAAGGGAGGAAAGTATAACGGAGGGGGAAGTTTTTCCAATTTTTTTTTTCGAAAATTTTTTGAAGTATCAAAAAAAGGTAGAAATAATGGGATTTTTGCCCAAGGGAGGTCTCTCTCGTAACGGGTGGAAGTATGAAGTTTCTTCCTATAAAATTATAATTTTTTTCGCCAAAAATTCGTAAAAAAAATGTAACGAGTAATAGGTGAAAATTTGGTGAAAATTTGGTGAAAATCTGGTGTAAAACTGGTGTAAATCGTTTGAAAACTGTTCCGGAAAAATGCTACGGCCGGCCGGCACCACAAACAAAGTTGAGATCGGTAAATATTTCCCAGGCTCCGTGGGTTAGTGGACTAATGATGAATTCACCCAAAAAGAACTTCAATATGGAAGGTCTGAGTATCATCTGGCCATTTTAGGTAGATTTCTTTTCTTCAAAAATCTACCTATTGTAATGTACCAAGTAGTCGCAGATTCAAAAAATTTTCTATACGTTTTTCGTTTCATACCTCCTGGACCCCAAAACCATCCTCAGTTGAAAAGTTTATATATATATATATATATAAAACTATTTTTGCACTGGGATAGGAAGGTTTTAAACATAAAAAAAAAGACTCACAAATATAATAAGAGCTTTCGGCGGTTGCCTTCTTCAGTTAGAGAGACGCCGAAAGCTCTTATTATATTGTGAGTCCTTTTTTTTTTTATGTTTAAAACCTTCCTATCCCAGTGCAAAAATAGTTTTTATTAAACCACAAGTGGTTTTCTTCGTTTCCAAAAATCAATTTATATATATATATATATATATATATTAGCACGATAACTGGAGCAATTTTAATGTGAGGGTGACGATATCCGGTATTTAGAGCTTTTATCTCAATAGCTCGGACGAGTTCGTTAATGGCTGAAATCGGACCAGCGATTCACCTACTTTACTTAGGGCTTAAAAGACAAAATTGGCATTTTCTATTGAAATCCTAGTCCTTTTGCAAAAAAAAACTTTAAGACCTCTGCGAGGGCGTGTAAAAAATTAATTAAAGCAGGTTTGGACGAGCCAGGCGCAAAATATTGAACTAGCTAAACTTTAAAAAAAATTTGAATTTATACCGGGAAATTATTAAATATTTTATTAATAAAATTATCAGATGTTTTTCTAGGGGCTCAGTGGCGCAATTTTTCTTATATCATCATTTTTATAACATAATTATATATTTGTGTTTATACATTTTAATTTTAATCATGAAAAGAAATCTACCTTTTAGTCCCTGCTACCGCAGGGTCATTATTTTAGGCTTCTTTTGTTGTCAAAACCGATAAATACCCCCAGAAATCCTGTAAAAATTCGGTTTCTCTCTCTTAAAAATCGTTGAAAATCCTATAGGTATGGGAGTTTCAGATGAGAACGCCCAGGCTTCCCCAAAAATACTAACTGTAGGAAATATCTCGTTTTTTAAAAAAAACTTACCTATATACCTGGCAAGGGGACCCCCTGCAGAGCAACTTTGATTTTTCTGGACTTGCGGTCAAAATAAGGGATGGTGAGTGTTTATTCGGGCTCTGCTCCAACCGCAGTTTAAAACTGGTTTGAAACTTTTGGAGCATGCGCAGAAAGATTTTCACATTTTGAAATGATTTTGACATCAGATGACTCCAGATTTTACGGGCAAACAATTTGTTCGTCATCAAATTTGACATCCAAATCCTTCTGCGCATGCTCCAAGAGTTTCAAACTGCGGTTGGAACCAAGCTATTTTGATTAATGAGCATTTAATCCTTATTGGAAACCAATGTCAAAGAAATGCAATTCTATATTGTGTAAGTAAATGATCCGTTAAGTCCGAAATTTGCGGCTTTCTGTCCTAATTTCAGAGATATTGAATACTCCGGCGCGCCGATCGCTAATGGAGTGGAAAAGATTTCGGGGGCGGATCGGATTTCGGCTCTCGTGTACTTGGGGTATCATCTCCTTTTTTTTCCCCCTTCTATAAATATTATTATTCGAGTAAATTGACTTGGAACAGTTATTTGAAAACAACACGAATACTGGAATTTATTCGACTATGGTAATGATACGATCGAGTAATAAAACGGTTTTAAAGGAGACGCGACCTTTATAACAACGTTGATTTACTCCACTCCTGTAATAAATTGAGTTTCAGATACGGGGAATGTTTTGATCTTTTATTTTTCACAGGTACTTCCTTATGATTTCCGCTCATCCGAACTCCTTTTCTATAAATTAGAGCTGACTTTTGCCTTTAAACTTTATGTAAATTTTTTTTAAGTAGATTAGAAATAGTTAAAAGGCAGACCGTCAATATGCAATCAGGGAACGTTTAAGCCTCACAAATGAGCCTAGTTAATCTTCTTTTTCCCTCAGTTTCTAATCGATCCAATTAAACAAAAAGAAAAAAAAAACCTCAGATCAATCTCAGGTTTCCGAAAGATAAACGTGAAGATGCGGGGGGAAATTTTTTTCTGCCTAAATTTATCTAACAATATTTTTTCCTCCTTTAAAAACCCTCATTTCTCTGGAAAAATGGCCTCCAAATGGCTTTGCCAGGAAATATCAGATTAAAAACCAAAATTAAAAAATTAAAATGCAGCATCGGTAAACTGCTAATACAAGTAGTTTGAAGAGCTTCCAACGAAAACAGAAGTAGAAATATAGGAGGGGGAAGTATGATGGAGGGTAAGAATAACGGAGGGGGAGGTATTAGAGGGGAAGTAAAACGGAGGGGGAAGTATAATTTCAAGTTTGTTATTTTTCATTTTATTTTGTTTTTTTAATTTTGAAAGTTTTATTTTTCTAAGTATCAAGGTAGTAATTGTGGGCTTTCTTTATTAAAAAGTTTTCTGATTTTGTTTTTCTTTCTTTCTTTTTTTTTTAAAGTAGAAAAAATCAAAGTAGAAATAATGAGCCGTCTACCAAAGGGATGTCGATCTCGCCCTGCTAAAAGTATCACATTTCTCCCTCCTGTATAAAAAAAAACTTCTTTGAGAAAGTTAAAAACTTAAAAATTTATTTTTCCCCCCTCCAAAAATTATTAAAAAATATAAGGAGTACTTGGTTAAAATCGGACAGACTGCAGTTTTTAAAATTGTGATAGAAGGAATAGCGCACCTGATGAGGCTTTTTGAGGCGAAACCAATCGTGAGATATCCGTTATCCCAGTCATTTCTTCCTCCAGATACCGTACCTCGGAGGGTATCACAATAACTTCTTTGAGGGAGTTAAATATCTCAAAATATAGGGTTCTGTGTTGCATGGACTGCGGGGGTAAGAAGGGGTTAAACTATACAGGGTGTCCGGAAACACATGGCAAGCGTCTGGGAGAGCGTTAAAAAGTGGTTTTACGAAAAAAAAGTTAAATGTAAACCCCCCTTAATTTAAATCAAGAATTTGATGGTGTAGTTTAAAATCCGCCTGGATATACAGGGTGTCCCAGACACAACCTAACTTCGTTATTTCAAATGAGAACCCCTATTTTTTATTTCAGATTCGTAATCTACGCAAAATTTCAAGTAGAATTGAGTACTCATATGACGATTTTGGACAACTTTTAAAAAAATGTCAAAATTTAGCGTTTTTTGCGCTAAAATCCGTTAAAATTGACCTAGGAGACTCGTTTTTTAGGTAGATTTCTTTTCTTCAAAAATCTACCTATTGTAATGTACCAGTAGTCGCAGATTCAAAAATTTTCTATACGTTTTTCGTTTCATACCTCCTGGACCCCAAAACCATCCTCAGTTGAAAAGTTTATATATATATATATATATTAGCACGATAACTGGAGCAATTTTAATGTGAGGGTGACGATATCCGGTATTTAGAGCTTTTATCTCAATAGCTCGGACGAGTTCGTTAATGGCTGAAATCGGACCAGCGATTCACCTACTTTACTTAGGGCTTAAAAGACAAAATTGGCATTTTCTATTGAAATCCTAGTCCTTTTGCAAAAAAAAACTTTAAGACCTCTGCGAGGGCGTGTAAAAAATTAATTAAAGCAGGTTTGGACGAGCCAGGCGCAAAATATTGAACTAGCTAAACTTTAAAAAAAATTTGAATTTATACCGGGAAATTATTAAATATTTTATTAATAAAATTATCAGATGTTTTTCTAGGGGCTCAGTGGCGCAATTTTTCTTATATCATCATTTTTATAACATAATTATATATTTTGTGTTTATACATTTTAATTTTAATCATGAAAAGAAATCTACCTTTTAGTCCCTGCTACCGCAGGGTCATTTTTTTTAATTCCACTTATTTTTTCCCGAAGAATCCAACTGTCTCAAATTTGAGCATCTTCGCATTCTGCATCACGAGATTTCGTCGCTAATGGCCTTTTTTCAAGTTAGAACCCAAATTTTTAGTTCAGAAATGAAAATTAGCACTTGTTGAAAGGAATTTTTCTTTCGGACCACAAATTTTGAAAGAGCTACAGCGTCTTTGTGTTTATGCATCAAAAATTAAAATTCCGTCAACAAATCGCTAATTTCCATTTTTGAAGTATGGAATTTTGAGTTAAACTTGAAAAAAGGCCATTAGCGACGAATCTCGTGATGCTGAATGCGAAGATGCTCAAATTTGAGACAGTTGGATTCTTCGGGAAAAATAAGTGGAATTAAAAAAAAACGAGTCTCCTAGGTCAATTTTAACGGATTTTAGCGCAAAAAACGCTAAATTTTGACATTTTTTAAAAGTTGTCCAAAATCGTCATATAAGTACTCAAATCTACTTTAAATTTTGCGTAGATTACGAATCTGAAATAAAAAATAGGGGTTCTCATTTGAAATAACGAAGTTAGGTTGTGTCTGGGACACCCTGTATATCCAGGCGGATTTTAAACTACACCATCAAATTCTTTGATTTAAATTAAGGGGGGTTTACATTTAACTTTTTTTTCGTAAAACCACTTTTTAACGCTCTCCCAGACGCTTGCCATGTGTTTCCGGACACCCTGTATATCTTACCGAGGGAATAAATAGGTAGGGTATCATTGGGATAAATCCGTAGGTTATACTCCCACATTGTCAACCTGTCTTCCAGCATTTACAGTAAATATACGAAGAAAAAGAGAAAGGTAAAATCACCAAACAATTTTCCTTTCCAGAATATCAAAGATGAAGAATAATTATTCAAATTCTCATTGAGAAAGAGTTAAAAATATTTATCGCATTTTTATTTTATAATATTAATTCTGTTGGATTATTAAGGATAAAGAAAGGTATTTAATTTTAGAATATTGAATCCGTCGAAATTTACATTTTAAACATTCCAATTCGAAAACACTTTTTTTTCCCCTTCCGATGTTTTTCATTTTCTTTCTGCAATCTATTTTTTCATATTTTACTCTTGTTTATCCTTTTTTTTTCTTTATCTTCCGACGAACTTTTATTTGAAAAGGCGACCGAGTTTTATGAAGTTTGCAATCTTGATAAAATATTAATACAAAACCGTTTTGTTTTTTTATTACATGGATTTAAAGAAATCTACCTAAAAAACGTGTTTATTTGAAAGTTGTGGGTCCATCAGTTTTCGAGTACAATTAGTTCGCTTTAAACGCACGCTATCATCAGGCGGCTCAAAGAAATACAGGAAAACGGGAGATCATTTGTTAAAACCCTTTCCTGCGTTTAAGGGCTGGCAATTTAAATTGTAACCGTCCTTTTCCGTCGGTTTCCCTAATTTTTGTAAAAGGAACTTATTTTTAATCAAAAAATAAATTATTCGAGGCCACTATTTGCTAAAAGCATTCCTGTTTTTACTACTACTAATTAGTGAAACGTAGCCAAAAAAATAAAAACTGTGATAGAAAAAAAATACTTGTTTGAAGAGCTTCCAACAAAATTTCCTCAAAGAGAAGTAAAAATATAGGAGAGGGAAGTATAAAGGAGGGGGAAGTTATAACAAAGGAGGACGGATAAGGGAGGGGAAGTATAACACGAGGTAGTATAACGGTGGTGGTGGCGGTGGGGGAAGGGGGTTATAACGGAGGGGGAATTTTTTTTTTCGAAAAATATTCCAAGTTTTTTTTTTTTCGAACGAAAATTTCCTCAAAGAGAAGTAAAATATAGGAGAGGGAAGTAAAAAGGAGGGGAAGTATAATGGAGGGGAAGTATAACAGGTAGTATAACGGTGGTGGTGGTGGTGGTGGAGGTTGGGGGGGGGTATAACGGAGGGGGAATTTTTTTTTCGAAAAATATTCCAAGTTTTTTTTGTTTTTTCAAAAAAAATTTCTAAGTTTTTTTTCGAAATTTTTTTTAAGTTTCAAGGTAGAAATGATGGTTTTTTACCCAAGGGAGGTCCATCTCCTAGCGGGTGGAAGTATGATATTTCTCCCTACTAAAATGATAATTAATGAAAGAAAATGACAATTTTTTTTCACCAAAAATTCGTAAAAAATAAAAGGAGTCTTTGGTGAAAATTAGGTGAAAATCGGACCAATGCAACGGTTCGGCCGCAGCGAATTTTTTAAAATATCAAACAGACATATCTCCGCGATTTTTTCGGAATTCAAAAATCGCCCACGTTAATTTCTTGTTCACCGACTAAAGAAAATTTGGTGGAATCTGTTGAAAACTGTGGCCGTAAAGTGTTCCGGAAAAAAATGCTAGGGACGGCCGGCCGGCACCACAGACAAAGTTGAGATCGGTAAAGATCAATAATCGATTTTACTCTACGGAAGACCCTTCCCCAAAAACCCAGGGTTCCACAATTTCATCTTCTTTAAGGAAGTTAAAAATTTCTTTTATAATCAAAGTCTCCTGATATTTTAGGACTTCAAAAAACTGAGTATAGGAAGAGGAAAATAGTTGGGAAAAAATTGGTCCCCAAGTGGGATTTGAAACTACGGCCTATGGTTTCTAGCGCAATTCTCCTCCAAAACGAAAATAAATTTTTTTTTTTTTCAATATTCTTTCTAGCTTACTCGGTTTAAATTCAAAATACCTAAAATTTCGAAGATATTCAGGTGAAAATACCTATTTTAAAGTTCTCCAGAAAAAAATGGCGACGGATGTCCGGTTTATGGGAGTTGAGGTTATGTGAGGTTATGAGTTGAGACATTGTGACATAGTGTGAAACCGTCTTTACACTTGGAAGCTAATATGAGAGTTAATTTTCAAAGTTGTAAGGAGAGGGACAAATTAAACATAAGTTAACTCTACGTTAAAGTCTATGATAAAGTGATGTTATTTCGGTATAAAGCGTGATGTGCGTGAGCGGGTGTGTTGTTAAGAGAATTAGTGAGGCGGGGAAATCGTTTTTGCTCCGTTAGTAAGGCCTTGACGTCAGGTTGGCGAATTCTTGACGTTCACCCCCTCAACACTGTAGATCAACCTTTATGCTTCCGGCAAACTCCCATTTTCTTCTAGGACCTCTTTTTCCCCTTTTTATTTTTTTGCAGATGCGATATTCTCCCTCTAAATAGAAAAGGTGGAAAAGGCTGAGTGTATATTTCCTCTCTGATAGCACAAACACGCCTTGTCAGAAAGAGCTGGGGGGATATAAATGATCGGCAATATGGTCTCGACGACGTTTCTTTACGGCACGACATCATAGATGGCGACTGCGAACTAATTCTCACGTCAAAACTCTAAACGCAGACTTTTTGTATTCTTTATAAATATCTTTTCATTTTGGATGTTGAATTAGTTGAGATCTGAATGGATTACGACTTTCGAGTGTATACGTGTCGACATAATGCGGTTCGCCATAATGCATTTGACCATAAAATAGCAGAAATCGCGAGTTCCGTTAAAAATCTGCAACTCAACATAATGAAAATAGTCGAAAACGTTCACTATAATGCATTTGAACATAATACATCTCACCATAAAGAAGAGGGACACTTGTCGTTTCGACATAAAATTTGTTGTTTCAGCATAACGCAGTTGAACATGAAGGAAACTTTCATTTTAAAGAACTTGTCGTTTCGGCATAAAACTGTTTCCGTCGTTTGGGCATAATACATCTAGGGACAGCCAAAAGCAATTGCAAGCCCTTTTTCGCCGCTTAAAACGCGATTATGGCGAAACGACAAAAACCTTAAAACTTGGCAGTTCAACATAATTCGCACATTTTCGCGAGAAGAAAAAAAATTAACCCCCTTGTGTCTTAAAACGAGCTGACTGCAAGCAAAAGTTCAAAAATTTTGAGCATAATACATTTCAACATAAAGCGTTTCGCCATAAACGACTTTTTCAATAAATGCAAGTCAACAAAAAAAGGGGCATTTATGTTGAATTGCATTATGGTGAACTGTCAAGTTTTAAGGTTTTTGTCGTTTCGCCATAATCGCTTTTTAAACGCCGAAAATAGGCTTACTCGCTGGCTGTCCCTAGATAATGCTAAGTTGTAATATGCCCAAACGACAGAAACAGTTTTATGGCGAAACAGCAAGTTTAAAGAGAGGCTTTTATGGTGACTTGCACTTTTATGTCGACTTGCATTTATTGAAAAAGTCGTTTATGGCGATACGCTTTATCTTGAAATTATACTCACAATTTTTGAACAATTGAGAGCTCTATGTTCAATTGAATTATGACGAAACGCATTATGGTGACAGATATTTTATGTCGCAATGCAGATTTTAACTTCCTTAAAGAAGTTATTGCGATACCCTCGACGTCGGGTTTTTGGGGAAGGGTCTTCCAGACCCCGGAGGGTCAAATCGAATATTGATCTTTACCGATCTCAACTTTGTCTGTGGTGCCGGCCGTCCGTAGCATTTTTTTCCGGAACACTTTACGGCCACAGTTTTCATCCGATTTCACCAAATTTTTACACAAATTTCTTTAGCCGGTGAAGAAGAATATGACGAGGGGATTTTTGAATTTCGAAAAAATGGCGGAGATATGTCTGTTTGAAATTTAAAAAATTCGCTGCGGCCGAACCGAACCGTTAATCCGATTTTCACCAAATTTTCACCAATTACTCCTATATTTTTTAAGAATTTTTGGTGCAAAAAAATTGCCACTTTTTAATCATTAATTTTTTTTTTAGTAGGGAGAAATTTCGTACTTCTACCCTTTACGAGAGGCACATCCCTAGGCCAAAGAGCCCATTACTTTACCTCGTCACTTGAAAATTTTTCGAAAAAAGAACTTAAAAATTTTTCAAAAAAAAAAAAAAAAAGAAAAAAGAAAAAAAAATAAAAATAAAAAGAAAAAAAAACCCGGAAAATTTTTCGAAAAAAAATTTTTTTTTACAAAAAAAAACTTAGAAAATTTTTCGAAAAAAAGAACTTAGAAAATTTTTCGAAAAAAAAAAAAATGGAAAAAATAGGAAAACCCGGAAAATTTTTCGAAAAAAACTTTGAAAAAAAAAATTTTTTTTTCGGACAAAAAAAACTTAGAACATTTTCAAAAAAAGAACTTAGAAAATTTTTCGAAAAAAAAAAAAAAAAGCCCGAAAAATTTTTCGAAAAAACTATCTTGGAAAATTCTCCTTTATACTTTCCCTCCCTACTACATCCCCTTCCTTATACTTTCGTTCCCTTATACTTCCCCCTCCATTATCACTTCACCCTCCTGTTATACTTCCCCCTCCGTTATACTTCCCCCTCCGTTATACTTCCCCCTCCGTTATACTTCCCCTCCCATATTATACTTCCTACTCCGTTATACTTCCCCCTCCGTTATACTTCCCCTCCCACATACTTCCCACTCCGTTATACTTCTCCTCCCATATACTTCCCCTCCTATATAGATACTTCTCTTAAGGAAGTTCCCGTCGGGGCCAGCTCCAGACTAGTACTGTTCAACTGCTATAGAGTGAACTGCGTAATGTTGAACTTTCTATACCATTATAAAATATGTTTTTATTTTGGATGTTGAATTAGTTGAGATCTAAATGGATTTTAGTGCGGTAATAAATTGTAATTCGATGTCATTTCATAATTGAGTTAGACAAGTTTTAAACTTTGGAAAGAGGTTTCGGAGAGAAGAGTAATCAAAGAGGTCATAACAGGTTCTGGAGCTTCATGTCCTTTCCCGTATATGCAAAGTGGGAAGCGAAAGAGGGAACTAATTCAACGTCGAAAACTAACAAGTGTGTCTTAGATTAGCATAGGCCTCGAGGCAACTCTCTGACCTCGATGGCAGTCGAAAAGGGAGGATCGGGGATCGTTCCTCGGGATAAACGAGGGGTGAAAAGGGTGGGGAAAGAGAAGGCATCTGTTCTGGTCAGTTCAAGTTAGGAGGGCGGGAGGAAGGCGGCATCTTGGTAACTTATTCCGTAGCTATGTCACCCATAACTTTCTCTCGTACGAGAAGCTCGAAAAAAAAACTTGTTTGTTCCTTTTCAAAATCGCATTTTCAGGGTTTCCCTTTATTTTTAAATTACCTAATAATTTTCACCCAACTGCTCCCTATTTCTAGAATGTTTAGTACCTTTTAAATCCTTATAACTACTTTTAATTTAACTTACAAACTAAAACTTTTAATAAGATAGTCAATTATTTTCCCTCAGATAACTTCCGAAATCTTTTTGAAAAGAAAAGTTTTTGAAATGGAACATGTTTTTAAAAAAACTCACTTCACTTTCGTGATGATGAAACCCGGTAAACATCTTTGCGGAAAAAGCTATAAAATCCATTTCTTTGCCCGAAAAACGACAAATATTCGGTGGTTTTTCGGAAGATTAGATGAGAAAAGCCGTCAAAAGGGGGCTTATCAGAAAAAAAGCACTGTTAAAGAAATGGTTATCTGGGCCTAAAAAGCGTGGAAAAATTAGGTTATGAGTGGTTTTTTTGCTTGAGGAAAACGCCAGAAAAACATGTCAAAATTGGGTTGAAAGCTTTAAAAATTCCTAGAAAACCCCGTGATATGCGGATAGTTATCTGCATAATCGAAAAAAAGTACTTGTTTGAAGAGCTTCCAACCAAAACTTCCTTAAAGAGAAGTAAAAATATAGGAGGGGGAACTTTAAAGGAGGGGAAGTATAACGGAGGGTGAAGTAGAAGGGTGGGGAAGTATAACGGAGGAGGAAGTACAAAGGAGGGGAAGTATTACAGAGGTATACAGAGGGAAGTATAACAGAAGGGGATGTGTAAAGGAGTGGGAAGTATAACAGAGGTATACAGAGGGAAGTATAACAGAAGGGGATGTGTAAAGGAGTGGGAAGTATAACGGAGGGGGAAGTATAAAGGATGGGAAGTATAAAGTAGGGGGAAATTTTTTTGGTTTTAAGTTTTTTTTTTTTTTGTAAAATTTTTCCAAGTTTTTTTTTTATTTTCGAAAAATTTTCCGAGATTTTTTTCGAAAACTCCTCCGTTTTTTTCCCGAAAACTTTTTTTTTTTTTTTTTTTAATTTTCCGAGTTTTTTTTTTTGAAAACATCAAGGTAGAAATAATGGGATTTTTGTCCAAGGGCGTTCCCTCTCGTAAAGGGTGGACGTATGAAATTTCTCCCTACTAAAGTGCTAATTAATGTAGAAAATTGATAATTTTTTTACACCAAAAATTTTAAAAAAGTAAGGAGTATTTGGTGACAATTTGGTGAAATTCCAAACAACGGTTCGACCGCAGAGCAGTTTTTAAAATTTCAAACAGACATATATCCACCATTTTTTCGAAATTCGAAATTCGCAGACGATAATTTCTTGTTCAACTATTCAGGAAGGTTGTGTGAAAATTTGGTGAAAATCGGTTGGAAACTGTGTCCGTAAAGTGTCTCTGAAAAAATGCTACCGCCGGACGGCCGGCCGGCACCACATACAAAGTTGAGATAGGTAAAGATTCGATTTGACCCTCCGGGGTCTGGAAGACCCTTCCCAAAATCCCGACGACTTCTTTAAGGAAGTTAAAATCTGCTTAATACACCCTGAAATCGTTAAAGTAGGTGTTTTTAGCTCGAAAAACAGAGAAGAACGACTGAATATCCGATTATAAATGGTTATATCGTTAAATAAAATGTGTAACTCCAGTATTACAAATTCGGATCTCTGCAAAATAACGCCTCAAAGTCTTTTCAATTTCATGAATTTAAATCTGAGAATAAAACACACCGTGTATATAAATTGTTGAGAAAGAAGATTTGAATGAAATATGGAGAACGAGAGCTAAAAGTAGATTTAAATGAGGGTGGTCTTTAACCGGAGCACTTTGATTGAGAGATACTCCGTTGAGAAGTGAACTGGCCCGTAACAGTTATCAATTGGTTTCCCCGAAGAGAATCCTGAGCGGCAATTAAGGGGAGTTAACTGTCGCCCTTTCTTCAACTCATTAAATACTCTGAGAAAATCAAAGAGAATAAACTCCAATAGGCCAAATCATTATAATCTCTACGCTAGACCGGGATTTATATATTGTTAAACATAAATTAGTTTGACATCGGAAATGTTATTGTGTAGCCAATTTTAACGGAAATTTATTGCCGCCGTTTTCTCATTACGGACATCATCAAAACGATCGCCCTTAATTGGGTAAAAACTCTTCCATCATTTACAGAGATTTTGCTTTTCTGCGCCATCAAACTATCAGAGAGGCCAAAACGACCAATTTATCCATCAAAATGTGGCGCCACGGCAGGTGTTACCAGGTGGCCGAAATTTCACCGCATGTTAGACTGAAATCCCTTTGAATTATAAAATAATATGGAATTTTAACCTCTCTCCACAAATCTGAGTAGGTAGTGTGGTTGGTATAAAATGAATCATTTCAATAATTAGGTACATGAATAATATTAATCAAACGTGTTATTTGCCCACTTTAGAAATTCCCGAATGTTGATTTATCTCTAAATATTAGCTCTCCATATTTTTTTTATAAACATTATAATTGAAGCTGAAAAAAAGGGACATTGAAAACTCTGAGGAGGCATTAGAGGAGACGACCTAGGTCAACTTTATTGAACCCAGCTGGTTAGTCTGACTCTCATGTCCTCATCAAATTATCATTTTGCCATATGGCAACACATGGCGAAAGTCTGGGAGAGCGCTAAAAAGTTGTTTTATGAAAAAAAGTTAAATGTAAATCCCCCTTAATTTAAATCAAAGAATTTGATGGTGCAGTTTAAAATGCGTTTGGATATACAGGGTGTCCCAAACAGAACCTAACTTCGTTATTTAATGAGAACCCCTATTTTTTATTTCAGATTCGTAATCTACGCAAAATTACAAGTTGATTTCACTATTCATATGACCATTTTTGACAACTTTTTGGTTTATATTTAACTTTTATTCATAAAACCACTTTTAACGCTCTCTCAGACGTGTGCCATTTGTTTCAGGACACCTTATATAATTGAAGCTGAAAAAAGGGAAATTTTTGACCTAGGTCAACTTTATTGAACCCAGCTGGTTAGTCTGAATCTCACTTCCTGATACAATTTTTGCTATATAATAGGTATTGTGAAACTGAAATAGGGATTAATAATAAGCATTTTGTTTGCGGGGGAGGAAGAAAAAAAAACTGTAGATAAAGAATAAAAACAGGAAGTAAAATCTGAATAGTGTTCTTTATGTGTAGCTTGAGAATATTTGTACACTCAGGGTTAGGCATCGTGAATATTAAAGAGGGAGGATGTTTATGCGGGAAGAAAAGAGAGGGAGAAGGGAAGAATGGGTCTCGGGTGAAACTAAGATATTCCGTTGGAGAGGAAAGGGGAAGTTCGGCTAGATCAGTAGGGGTTGGCTCGTTTCCAGATACAAACGAGCGCCGGGGTCCACAACAACACCGCACCTTTGACGAATCAATTACAAACGAGTCCGAAGATCGCCCGGCGCGACTCATGCGGCACCCTTCCGCCGGACTCCCGTTTATTTCAGGACACCCGGGACACTCCCGGCCCATTAAGACATTCCTTGGCATCCGACCGCCATGTGAAAATATCAGTGGGAAATTGCCGCTACATCGTACTCTTAAATAAATACCCATAACATTGTTAACCCGAGAAACTATATTTTCTTTAAATAACGCTTTTTATACTCCAAAAACTCACATAGAAAAGAATAGGAAATTGAACTTATTCCGTTTTACCCTCCTTTTTATTTGCCGAAGTAACAGAATTATCCTTTATCATTATGAGATCTCACGATACCCTTTAATCGCTCCTTTTTAAAATTCAATTTCATTCTTCTGTAAAATGAGAACTCATCAACCTTTATTATTAGTGTTATTTTATAAATTTTATTCAAGAGCTGTTCCTGAAGGAAATTACCTCAAAGTGTGTGAATTATACAATTTTTCGTCCCTACTATCGAAATTTTTTTTTTTTTAGTATCAAGGTAGAAAAAATGAAAGTTTTCGCCCAACAAGGCCACATTGAATGGGCGTGAACTGCCCAAATACCTCCCTTCCTTAAAAAAAGTACTAGTCTGGAGCTGGCCCCGACGGGAACTTCCTTAGAGAGAAGTATCTATATAGGAGGGGGAAGTATATGGGAGGAGAAGTATAACGGAGTGGGAAGTATGTGGGAGGGGAAGTATAACGGAGGGGGAAGTATAACGGAGTAGGAAGTATACTATGGGAGGGGAAGTATAACGGAGGGGGAAGTATAACGGAGGGGAAGTATAACGGAGGGGAAAGTATAAGGAAGGGGAAAGTATAACGGAGGGGGAAGTATAACGGAGGGGAAAGTATAAGGAAGGGGAAAGTATAACAGAGGGTGAAGTATAATGGAGGGGGAAGTATAAGGGAACGAAAGTATAAAGGAAGGGGATGTAGTAGGGAGGGAAAGTATAAAGGAGAATTTTCCAAGTTAGTTTTTTCAAAAAAATTTTCGGGTTTTTTTTTTTTTTTTTTTTTTTTTTTTTTTTTTTTTTTTTTTTTTTTTTTCGAAAAATTTTCTAAGTTCTTTTTTTTGAAAAATGTTCTAAGTTTTTTTTTTTTCAAAAAATTTTCCGGGTTTCCTTTTTTTTCCATTTTTTTTTTCGAAAAATTTTCTGGGTTTTTCTTTCTTTTTTCTTTTCTTTTCTTTTTTTTTTTTTTTTCGAAAAATTTTCTAAGTTTTTTGTCAAAAAAAAAATTTTTTCGAAAAATTTTCCGGGTTTTTTCTTTTTTTTTCTTTCTTTTTTTTTCGAAAAATTGTGTCAAGGTAGAAATAATGGGCTCTTTGGCCTAGGGATGTGCCTCTCGTAAAGGGTAGAAGTACGAAATTTCTCCCTACTATAAAAATAGTAATTAAAAAGTGGCAATTTTTTGCACCAAAAATTCTTAAAAAATATAAGGAGTAATTGGTGAAAATTTGGTGAAAATCGGATTAACGGTTCGGCCGCAGCGAATTTTTTAAAATTTCAAACAGACATATCTCCGCCATTTTTTCGAAATTCAAAATCGCCCTCGTCATATTCTTCTTCACCGGCTAAAGAAATTTGTGTAAAAATTTGGTGAAAATCGGATGAAAACTGTGGCCGTAAAGTGTTCCGGAAAAAAATGCTACGGACGGCCGGCCGGCACCACAGACAAAGTTGAGATCGGTAAAGATCAATATTCGATTTGACCCTCCGGGGTCTGGAAGACCCTTCCCCAAAAACCCGACGTCGAGGGTATCGCAATAACTTCTTTAAGAAAGTTAAAAGAAAAAATATTAACTGACATGTCGTCCGAAAGTAATCTCGTCTTAACAGGCTACGCCCCTTTTTAGGACGAGAAGACATTGGACAAGTTGATTTCAATTTTTATACAATTATTTAAATATTATACTTTATAAACATACAAATCATCTCGTCCTAAAGTCATCTCGTCCTAAAAATATCTGTAAAATAAAATATTTAATTTTTACTAATATGTATTTTATTTTCCAGATATTTTCACTTCCTTCAAGAAGTTATTGTGATACCCTCGCCCTTGGGTTTTCGGGGAAGGGTCTTCCAGACCCCGGAGGGTCAACTCGAATATTTTAGGACGAGATGACTTTAGGACGAGATGATTTCTATTTTAATAAAGTATAATATTAAATTTGTATAAAAATTGAAATACGCTTGTCCGAATGTCATTTCGTCCTAATGTCATCTCGTCCTAAAAAGGGGCGTAGCCTGTTAGGATGAGATTACTTTCGGAAGAGATGTCAGTTTATATTTTTTCTTTTTCCATTAAGTTTAGGACGAGAATACTTTAGGACGAGATTACTTTCGGACGCTATGTAGTTGATGTCAAAAATCTGAACAAGTCTGAATTGATTGTGTAAAATAGGGCTGAGAAGAAACTGAAATGACCTTGAGAGGATTCAACCGCTTGAATGGGGGGGATAGAGATCCTTTGTCTTCAACTCCATAAGCGCGCGGGCATTTCTCCACCAAATCTTTGTAAAAGGATTACGACGAAACTATTCATCGGATTTTCTTTTACATTACATTTTTGGAAAGAGCTCATCAAAGCCTACAAAATAGCTAGCGGTTTTTTATAAAAAAATTTTTTAGTCGAAAAGTAAGCTTTCCATTTTCCAAAGGAAAACTTTTTCGGAAAAACTGCTCCCAAGGCCGCATAGACATTCCCAAACTAACGAAAACCAGCTTTTGTAAAAAATTTTCCGACGATTTTTAGTGCTCAAATATAGGAAAGTAATTTTAGGCATATGCCCTCTCTGTGTAACACTTGGTTCAATTTTAATGTGGACGACTTTGAATTTTAGATTATACGTTTTTAGGCTGTAAGAAATGTGATTATGTACTTTTTGTGGTAAATTTTTAATAATTCTCAGTACCAAGAAGAGCCATCTCCTAAGCCGGTAGAGAAGGATTTTCCCCTGAAATATTAAAAAAAAAATTCTACACTCCGCCTACGACCTCCCGTGAGGTAATTTGGTACGAAATCATAAAAATTGTCTGAAAATTGAATAGATTAAGTGGGGATAAAGGCGTTGAGGGGTCGGATGACGTCGCAAGCCTATACTTCTGGCCCCTTTGTTCTCTGGTGACGTCATAAGCCGCCTTCTCCATCGAAAATGCCGTCAGAGGAAACCAAAGAGTAAAATTGTGAATACCATAGAAATGGATTTTAATCTAGTTTGCAGTTTAAAGGTTTCAACTTCATCCCAACTCATCACGGTCTTAAAATGCATTACTTTTATCGGATTAACCCTCTACTAATTCCAGTTTATAAATGTGGTTAATAAGTTTAGACAGTTTCCCCTTAACCTTTTCCTAAATCCGTCCCCAAAATGATGGATCAAAACTAAAAAAAAAATGAATCCTTTTCATTTTTGGTCGTGTGCCCATGACGTCTATTAATCTTGTAGCCCGTCCGTCAAGTCACAAAGTGCGCTAAGATTAAAAAAAATATAAAAAATCAGAAAAAAGGCTAATGCAAACATAATTATTTTAAAAGGACCCCAAAAAGAAATGGAATTTTATGAGAAGGTAATGGATGTGATTGAGTTCGACAATGATTGATGGACAGCTCGCCTTTCCAACATCCACTTGGCCCAGATAAATCAAAAAAGGGGAGACAAATACTGTTTATTTAACCACCCGCATCGAAAAAAGTTAAGAATATTTAAATCACAAAAAAAAGTCGCTAAAAAAATATTCGTATTAAATAGAACATAAATCGGCTCTAGGATCATTTTATGGTCGACGCATAGCCAAAAATTGTATGAAAATCTGATTGTCGATACCCCCTTGGGATATAATTCAGTCGCTACGGCCTCTCCGGGTATTGTGCGGCTGTTGGCCGCCGAAAAAGCTTGAATCATGTTAGATAAAGAAAAGCTCCCATTGTTACAAGGTGTTCGCCTCCGCGAGAAATGGCAGGCAGCCAGACACTCATTATAAAGTTTCTTACCAAGAAAAAAAAATCAATTTTAACTTAAAATGACGAATAAGTCAAATGGAAAGATAACGTGTGGCTCAACTGACCCTGGATAACGTCGCTTTTGTTAAGGATAAAACCCAAGATTCTTTAATTACTTTCTGGTTTAATTTTCGTTCCCTTAATTACAATTACGATTCTTAATATCCTTTTACGCCTCATAAAGAAAGCCCAATATAAATCATTATGAAAAGTAAGACAAGGAGGTGAAGGCGGGAGTCGTAAATCAGAATAAAACAGCGTTTCCTTTGTCCCCTCTACGACATCCTTTTAAAAATTGAAGTCCTAACTGTCTCTTTTCCGCTTGAATTATTTAAAAAACCCCCTTTCGCTCAAATCTGATTTTTTTTTCTCCCTCGAAAAAGAAAAGTTCTTCAGACTTTTTCAAATTTTTTAAAGGAATTTTTTCACGACCTACAATAACATAAAAAGATGGGAGACTTTGAGAGAAAGCGTTTAGAGGCATTTGACTCTGTATACAATTAGCCTCCAATTTAGCGACTCAAGTGAAATACGACTACTTGGATTTAACCCGTTAAAGCTAAACGGTATCTTCCCTTACTCTATTATACAAACTTTATATTCAAAGTACTGCTTTTATTTGGCTCAAATTTTGATCCTTTTAACTTCCTTAAGGAATTTATTGTGATACCCTCCACGTCGGGTTTTTGGGGTCTTCCAGACCCCGGAGGGTCAAATCGACTGATCTCAACTTTGTCTGTAGTTCCGGCCGGCCGTAGCATTTTTTCCACTTACAGCCACAGTTTTCTCCCGATTTTAACCAAATTTTCACACAACCTTCCTAAATAGTTGAACAAGAAGTTTGAATTTCGAAAAAATGGCGAAGATATGCACGTTTAAAATTTTAAAAACAGCGCTGCGGCAAAAAAATTTTTTTTTTTTTTTTTTTGTAGGGAGAAATTTTATACTTCCACCCGTTACGGGAGGCACATCCCTAGGGGAAAGAGCCCGTTATTTCTACCTCGATACAAAAACTTAAAAAATACAAAAATCTCCGTTGGTCCGATTTTCACCAAAGTTTCACCAAATACTTCTTATATTTTTTACGAATTTTCAGTGTAAATTTTTTTTAGTAGGGAGAAATTTCATACTTCCACCCGTTATGAGAGGCACATCCCTAGGGAAAGAGCCCGTTATTTCTACCTCGATACAAAAAACTTAAATTTTTTAAAACGAAAATTTTTTGAAAAAAAAAAAAACTGCAAATTAAAAAAAATTGAAAAAAAAAGGTTAGAAAATTTTTTTGAAAAAAAAACTGAAAATAAAAAACTAAAATAAAGAATGATGAAAATTTCTAAATGCTTGAAATTTTTTTCCCCATGTACTTCGCCGTCCTTGAACTTCCCTCCCTTATACTTCACCCTCCTTGAACTTTCTCTTCTTTATACATATCCATCCCTAAACGTCTCCTCCTCCCTCCTTAATACTTCCCTCACCTTAATAATTACCACTCCTTAATACTTCCCCCTTCTTAATACCGCCCCTCCATAATACTTCCCCTTCCTATTTATGAATATTAACTCCCCCTTAATACTTCCCCCTCCTATTTTGTTCCATCTTTTTAAGGAAGTTTTCGTTGGATGCTCTTCAAATTAGCACTTCACGCCGCAAAGGAATTTAAATATAAAATTGCAAACAACAAAATTTTTAATGGTTTTCCTCGCCATTAGATTAACTTTGGGATGAAATTGAGGAATGAACAAGGATTTGGGAGGGTGGTTGACTTTATTAAATTGTTTTGCGTCTTAGACACCGAACTTGAGCGGGAAACAAAAGCGGGATCGTTCGGATATTTATGTCCGCTCGGGAAAAGGCCCCCTCGAGAGTTCTCACAAACATTCCATAAACATCCGAAGAAAGTGGTTAATAAAATTTTAACATCTTTTAATACTTGGGGACGGACTCCCGAATCCGAAAGGGAGTTTTCCATGAGGATAGAAAATCAGGGTACGTCAATAAATCCGCCGGAGGATACGAACGGAGGATTCCTATTAAAATGTAAAATACGGTACATGTGAGTTTACGTTACCGGAGGAAAGCGCAGGCGCGAGCTTTCATGTATTTTTAGTTCCACGGTTTTTTTTGAAAAATCCATGTTTGAGATTTGCTTAAATTTTCATAACACGAGGGGTTTAATTTTTTTCCTCTCGCAAGAGAATTCGTTTGTTGAACGAGTGGTTTTTTTTTCCTCGCAAGAAAAACTCGTTTGGAGAGGAAAAAGTGTATACGTGACAACATAATGCATTTGACCATAAAATAGCAGAAATCTCGAGTCACCATAAAAAATCTGCATTTTAACAGAAAATAGTCGAAAAAACGTTCACCATAATGCGAACGTAATACATCTCACCATAAAGAAGAGATTTAACAATTGTCGTTTTGACATAAAATTTTTCGTTTCGACATAACGAAGATGAAATAAAGGAAACTTTTATTTTAAAGAACCTCTCGTTTCGCTATAAAACTGTTTCTGTCATTTGGGCATAATACACCTCACCATAAACTAGGGACAGCGAAAGAGCAAGCCTATTTTCGCCGTTTAAAACGCGATTATGGTGAATTGACCTTGAAACTTGACTGTTCACCATAATTCGCACATCCTCACGAGAGAAAACGAGGAGGGTATCACAATAACTTCTTCAAGGGAGTTCAAAATTAACCCCTTTGTGTTATAAAACGAGCTTATCCCATTGCTGCTTGCTATTTTTAGTTTATGGTGAGATGCTTTATGTTGAATTGCATTATGATGAACTGTCAAGTTTTGGGATTTTTTTTTGTCCATTCGCCATAATCGCGTACCAGTAGGCTTGCTCTTCGATTCCGATGTCCTTAGTTTATGGTGAGATGTATTATGCCCAAACGACAGAAACAGTTCCCAAAAACCCAAACGACAGAAACAGTTCCCAAAAACCAAAAATGGAGGGTGATACAATACCTTCTTTTTGAGATAGTTAAAGCCGTGCGGTAAACTCCATCCACAAATTGACCCACTAGGGTCTGGATGACCCCTTATCGAAAACCATCTATCAAGGGTATCACAATAACTCCCTTTCAAGGTAGTTTAAATCTTAAAAGAGGCCCGTGAGGGACGGTCTCCGAAGGGACTGTAATCTATTTTTGATGAAAATTTTAGCAAATTCATAACTTGGAATTTCCTAGAACATTCGATCCTTAATTATGTGCGTAATCATTTCTGAAATATTGTTTGAGGTAATTAACGGGGAGGGGGTTATAAAGGAGATGTAGGTCAGGGAAACGACAAGGCTGCTTTCTTTATTATTGCTTTTCTAATGTTTACTTTATGACGTTTTCTCAACGCCCTTGATGAGTTTGAGTAAAAGAAAAAAAAGTTGTTAATCAGAGCGGTAATTAACGGGAGGGGGTTATAAAGGAGATGTAGGTCAGGGAAACGACAAGGCTGCTTTCTTTATTATTGCTTTTCTAATGTTTACTTTATGACGTTTTCTCAACGCCTTGATGAGTTTGAGTAAAAGAAAAAAAAAGTGTTAATCTCAGAGCTGAACTTCAAATTTAAAGAAGTAATCCTATCCACCTCAAATTATACGAAAATACAAGAAGAAGAAAAAAAAAATTGGGATCGAGTTTTATTCTGGAAAGTCTGGGCTCAATAAAAAGGAAAGTTTTTCCTTTCAGGACGTTTTTTTTGTGGCCTTTCTTGGAGGCTTTCCGACCGCTATCATTTCTGTTTGGCGACGTATGTTGACCGAGTCATTACCATGAGAACGATTAAGTGCCTTGTCTCTCGCGGATATACGAACAGCCTCGATATTTGTGCAACTTCTTCTAATTCGATAATCAATTAATATACCAAACATTTTTTTTGCTCTCATCTTCTAATCGACGATTTTCAAAGAAGAAGTTCCCTCTAATCAATAAATCTCTATGATTCCTCAATTAATTCTGTTTACGTTTCTAATCGATTAGGGAGAACACCGTTCATTTCACTATAAAGCAGTTGAATATTTTGACATAAAAAAATCTGCAGTTCACCATAATGCGTTTCGGCATAATGTAATTGAACATAAACCTATCAAAAGTTCAAAAATTTTGAGCAATTGCATTTCAACTTAAAGCGTATGGCGAAACTCTTAAAAAAGTCATTTACAAGTCATCATAACGCTTCTCACCATAAAAGCTTCTCTTAAACTTGCAGTTTCGCCATAAAACTGTTTCTGTCGTTTGGCATAATACAGCTCACCATAAACTAGGGACAGCGAAAGAGCAAGCCTACTTCCGCCATTTAAAACATGATATGGCGAAACGAAAAAACCTTAAAACTTGACATTTCACCATAATGCAATTCAACATAAGCATCTCACCAAAAAAGCAAGCAGGCAATAAGAGCTTTTTTATGACACAGGGGGGAATTTTTTTTTCTCTCGCGAGGATGTGCGATTTCATTATGGTGAACTTTCAAGTTTTGAGGTTTTTGTCGTTTCGCCATAATCGCGTTTTAAACGGCGAAAATAGGCTTGTTAGACTGTCCCTAGTTTATGGTGAGATGTATTATACCAAACGACAGACACAGTTTTATGGCGAAACGACAAGCTCTTTAAAATGAAAGTTTCCTTTATGTTCAACTGCGTTATGTTGAAAACTAAATTTTGGGTCGACAAGTCTTAAATCTTTCTTTATGGTGAGATGTATTATGTTCAAATGCATTATGGTGAACGTTTTTGACTATTTTCTTTATGTTGAGCAGATTTTAACTTCCTTAAAGAAGTCATTGTGATACCTCCATGTCGGGTTTTTGGGGAGGGGCCTTTCGGGGTCCGGAGGGTAAATCGATATTGATCTTTACCGATCTCAATTTGTCTGTGGTTCCGGCCGTCCGTAGCATTTTTTCCGGAACACTTTACGGCCACAGTTTCATCCGATTTTCACCAAATTTTTACACAAATTCTTTAGCCGATGAAGAAGAATATGACGAGGGCGATTTTTGAATTTCGAAAAAATGGCGGAGATATGTCTGTTTGAAATTTTAAAAAATTCGCTGCGGCCGAACCGTTAATCCGATTTTCACCAATTTTCACCAATTACTCCTTATATTTTAAGAATTTTGGTGCAAAAAAATTGCCACTTTTTAATCATTAATTTTTTTTAGTAGGGAGAAATTTCGTACTTCTACCCTTACGAGAGGCACATCCCTAGCGCAAAGAGCCCATTATTTCTACCTTGAGACTTAGAAATTTTTCGAAAAAAAAAAGAAGAAGAAGAAACCCGGAAAATTTTTCGAAAAAAAAAAATTTTTTTTTGACAAAAATTTTTCGAAAAAAAGAAAAAAAAAAAAAAAAAAGGAAAGGAAAACCCGGAAAATTTTTCGAAAAAAACTTTGAAAATTTTTTGAAAAAAAAAATTTTTTTTTTGGACAAAAAAACTTAAAAAATTTTTCGAAAAAAAAGTTAAAACTTAGAAAATTTTTGTAAAAAAAGAACTTAGAAAATTTTTCAAAAAAAAAAAAAAAAAAAAAAACCGGAAAATTTTTCGCAAAAACAAACTTGCAAAATTGTCCTTTATACTTTCCCTCCTACTAAATCCCTCTTATACTTCCCCCATTATACTTCCCCCTCTGATACTTCCTGTTATACTTTCCCTCCGTTATACTTCCCTCCGTATACTTCCCCTCGTTATATTCCCGTTATACTTCCCCCTCCGTTATACTTCCCCCTCCGTTATACTTCCCCCTCCGTTATACTTCCCCTCCGTTATACTTCCCCCTCCGTTATACTTCCCCCTCCGTTATACTTCCTCCATATACTTCCCTACGTTTTACGTCCCCGTTATACTTCCCTTCCTATATACGTGTAGATACTCTCTTTAAGGAAGTTTTCGTTGGAAGCTCTTCAAACCAGTACTTTATGATGAACGGCAACTCTCGATTTCTACTATCTTATAGTCAAATGCATTATGGCGAACATACATTCGAATAATTATAAAATCTGTATATGGTAATTCACCTTCTCTTGAGGAAGTTAAATTATGCCTAAAACTGAGCGGTTTTAAATTAATTAAAATTTTAAAATAGAAGCAACTGGAAAGGATTTCTTTCAACTCCAATTTTACTTAAAACAACTTTGCGATTTCGCGGTTGAATTGCCAAAATCAACCAATTTGGAAGATAATTTGTTTCTTTGAGGTGAAAAGTAATTTGAATAAAACAACGAGGAAAGTTTTCAATAAAATACAAAAGGCTATTTCGTGTAAATGTTAAAATGTATTTTAAGCAAGCAACGTGGTGGCCATAAAGAGGCGGAAAACTCGCACCTCTTAATGACTCCAACCTTGCCAACCGTCTCCAAAAACCTTTTCCCTCTTATTACATGCCTTGATAACATTTTGAAATAGCTCATGAGACAATTAGCAATATGGAAGTAAGAAAAATTCTTCGGATTCCATTTTCTAATTTTTAAAATTTGTTTCTGCTTAAGAAGATACTACTCAAATGATGATGGAAAAAAAAAACTTTTAACTTCCTTAAAGAAGTTATTGCGATACCCTCGACGTCGGGTTTTTGGGGAAGGGTCTTCCAGACCCCGGAGGGTCAAATCGAATATTGATCTTTACCGATCTCAACTTTGTCTGTGGTGCCGGCCGTCCGTAGCATTTTTTTCCGGAACACTTTACGGCCACAATTTCATCCGATTTTCACCAAATTTTCACCAAAATTTCTTTAGCCGGTGAAGAAGAATGTAACGAGGGGGATTTTTGAATTTCGAAAAAATGGCGGAGATATGTCTGTTTGAAATTTTAAAAAATTCGCTGCGGCCGAACCGTTAATCCGATTTTCACCAAATTTTCACCAATAACTCCTTATATTTTTTAAGAATTTTTGGTGCAAAAAAATTGCCACTTTTTAATTACTATTTTTATTATAGGGAGAAATTTCGTACTTCTACCCTTTACGAGAGGCACATCCCTAGGCCAAAGAGCCCATTATTTCTACCTCGACACTTAAAAATTTTTCGAAAAAAAGAACTTAAAAATTTTTTAAAAACAAAAAAAAAAAAAATTTTTCGAAAAAAACGAAAAAAAGAAAAAAAAAAAGAAAAAAAAAAAACCCGGAAAATTTTTCGAAAAAAAAAAAAAAAAACCCGGAAAATTTTCGAAAAAAAACTTAGAAATTTTTCGAAAAAAAAAAAAAAAAAAGAAAAAATTTTTCGAAAAAAAAAAAGCCCGAAAAATTTTTCGAAAAAACTAACTTGGAAATTCTCCTTTATACTTTCCCTCCCTACTAATCCCCTTCCTTTATACTTTCGTTCCCTTATACTTCCCCCTCCATTATACTTCACCTCTGTATACTTCACCCTCTGTTATACTTTCCCTCCTTATACTTTCCCTCCGTTATACTTCCCCTCCGTTATACTTCCCCTCCGTTATACTTCCCTCCCATATTATACTTCCTACTCCGTTATACTTCCCCTCCGTTATACTTCCCCTCCCATATTATACTTCCTACTCCGTTATACTTCCCCCTCCGTTATACTTCCCCTCCCACATACTTCCCACTCCGTTATACTTCTCCTCCCATATACTTCCCTCCAATATAGATACTTCTCTTTAAGGAAGTTCCCGTCGGGGCCAACTCCAGACTAGTACTTTAAATTTGTTTCTGCTTAAGAAGATACTACTCAAATGATGATGGAAAAAAAAACTTTTTTTTTTGTCATTCTCAGACGATTTTCCAATCAAACTGATACAGACTAAAAGGTTTACTTTTCTTTGAGTTAGGTAAACAACATATCAGAACATGTTTACCCGGAAGACGGAAGTAGGCAGATCTATTAGTTATCGTGGCGGATGAGGGAAGACGGGGACTCCGGCTATCTCGTACAAATTAAATAGGTCAGATGATAGGAGGAGAGTAGAGGGTGAAAGAAAATGGAAAACAAAAAAAAGAGCAGATAATGAAAGGACAACTTCCGATAAAAAAGCTTGATTAATGCCTTGCTTTTAAAAAAAATTTCGGATATTTTAAAATTTCCATATAGTGCGATTCGAAGGTAAAAGAGCGGAAGAGAATAACAAATTTGTTATGTTCTATCTAATGATATAGTGCAATAGCAAGAGTCAAAAGTTGGGGGTGGTTGGTCTTAAGAACTACAAATCAAATGATACTCTATTATGAAAGCAGTTTGTTCAAGACGATAAAAATCCTTCTTTTATTTCGGAAAAATATATCCTCGCTTATGAACAAGATGGCGTTCCGTTTATTTTGGACACTAGATAATTGCGACAGAAGAGCGGAGAAGTAGTTAAAATTATCGTCGACTGTGAGAGAAGAAAAAAGTATAACGGAGGGGACGTAAAACGTAGGGGGAAGTACATGGGAGGGGAAGTATAACGGAGTGGGAAGTATATGGTAGGGGAAGTATAAAGGAGGGGGAAGTATAAGTGAGGGGAAGTATATGGGAGGGGGAAGTTAAGTGTGGGGTAGTATAACAGAGTGGTGAAGTATAACGGAGGGGGAAGTATAAGGAAACGAAAGTATAACGGAAGGGGATGTACCTATAAGGGAGGGAAAGTATACAGGGTGTCCGGAAACACATGGCAAGCGTCTGGGAGAGCGTTAAAAAGTGGTTTTACGAAAAAAAGTTAAATGTAAACCCCCTTAATTTAAATCAAAGAATTTGATGGTGTTTAAAATCCGCCTGGATATACAGGGTGTCCCAGACACAACCTAACTTCGTTATTTCAAATGAGAGCCCTATTTTTTATTTCAGATTCGTAATCTACGCAAAATTTCAAGTAGATTTGACTATTTTTAAGACATTTTCGACAACTTTTAAAAAATGTCAAATTTTAGCGTTTTTTGCTCTAAAATCCGTTAAAATTGACCTAGGAGATTCGTTTTTTTTTAATTCCACTTATTTTTTCCCGAAGAATCCAACTGTCTCAAATTTGAGCATCTTCGCATTCTGCATCACGAGATTTCGTCGCTAATGGCCTTTTTCAAGTTTAACTCCAAATTCCATACTTCAAAAATGGAAATTAGCGATTTGTTGACGGAATTTTAATTTTTGATGCAAAAACACAAAAGACGCTGTAGCTCTTTCAAAATTTGTGGTCCGAAAGAAAAATTCCTTTCAACAAGTGCTAATTTTCATTTCTGAACTAAAAATTTGGGTTCTAACTTGAAAAAAGGCCATTAGCGACGAAATCTCGTGATGCAGAATGCGAAGATGCTCAAATTTGAGACAGTTGGATTCTTCGGGAAAAAATAAGTGGAATTAAAAAAAAAAACGAGTTCCTAGGTCAATTTAACGGATTTTAGCGCAAAAAAACGCTAAATTTTGACATTTTTTAAAAGTTGTCCAAAATCGTCATATGAGTACTCAAATCTACTTGAAATTTTGCGTAGATTACGAATCTGAAATAAAAAATAGGGGTTCTCATTTGAAATAACGAAGTTAGGTTGTGTCTGGGACACCCTGTATATCCAGGCGGATTTTAAACTACACCATCAAATTCTTGATTTAAATTAAGGGGGGTTTACATTTAACTTTTTTTCGTAAAACCACTTTTAACGCTCTCCCAGACGCTTGCCATGTGTTTCCGGACACCCTGTATAGGAGAATTTCCAAGTTTTTTTTTCGAAAATTTTCCGGGTTTTTTTAATATTTTTTTTATCTTTTTTTGTTATAAAGGAGGGGAAATTCGAGCAGGGTGAAGGATAAGGGAGGGGAAGTATAAAGGAGGGGGAAGTATAAGGGAGGGAAAGTATAAGGGAGGGGAAGTATAAGGGAGGGGAAGTATAAGGGAGGGGAAGTATAAGGGAGGGGAAGTTAAAGGAGGGGGAAGTATAAGGGAGGGGAAGTATAAGGGAGGGGAAGTATACGGGAGGGGATGTTTAAGGAGGTTTTCTTAAGTTTATGGGGTCTTTTAACTCTTTAAGTCTTTCAAGTTTAAGGAGGTTTTTTTTCAGAAAAATTTTTTAAGTTATCTTTTAGATAGATATAAAATCGGACCAACGCCGCAGCGAATTTATTGAAATTTCAAACAGACATATCTCCGCCATTTTTCAAAATTAAAAAATCTCCCTAGGTAGTTTATTTTTTACCGACTAAAGAAAATTTGGTGAAATCGGTTGAAAATTTTGGCCGTAAAGTGTTCCGGAAAAAATGCTACGGCCGGCCAGAACGATAAACAAAGTCAAGATCGCTATAGATCAATAATCGAATTGATCTATAAAGGAAGATAATGGGAAAATTTGGTGAAACTCTCGAAATGTCGGCCGTTCAGTTTTTTGGAAAAACCGCTGCCACCAATGTTTTGCGTGGGTTCGAGGGGTTGGACTTCCCATTCTTATCCCACTAACGTGGGGGAACAATCCCTACCCATTACTGAGAAATTGTTTCACCAAGGAGGGGGAACAATCCCCACCCGTTCCTGTGGATGCGGGGACAATACCTCCACAGTAATCGTCTAACATGACAAATCAATTTTTCTTATCGGGTCTGGGAGGCCATCATCTAAAAAAACTACACAGATAACTTCTCCTTGCCAACAAAATCAGATGAGCGACTGAATCTAAGTAGTTTTCCTTTAAAAAGTAAGCTAAAACAAGTATTTGAATGTCTAGCCGATTTGAATTTCAAACCGCCTTTAGGAGGTGAATGGGATAGCATCGCTCGTAGGAATGTGTCATTACTACTATCGGGAGGGAGAACCAATAAAAGGAGGCTTGGAACATTAGCCTCTAGAATCGCAAAGTAGTCCCACTTCCAATATCAATGGGGATTCATCTTAGTCTCGGCTCTATTCAATCGAACCAATTTCATCCCTATGGCATTTATTAGTGACGTCCCGAAATCCGATCCTTCTTTTCCAAACTTTTTCTCCCCCCTTTTTTTTATTAAAAAATGTCAAAATCGTTTGAGAGATTTTTCTCCTGAGTCAATAACAGTATTTCAGGATAGGCTTTTTCTCAAGTGGAGTTGATAGCGAGTTTTATATTCAAAGCACGGTTACAAAAGGAATCTTGGCAGGATTTTCGTATGGATGAACAATGAGCTTTTCGGTGAATCTCATATAGAGTGAATAATTGTTAAAAGGTTATTTCTAGCATGTAAAACGTCACTCAAAATGATCTTTACTATGGAGAAAAGTACTTGTTTGAAGAGCTTCCAACAAAAACTTCCTATAAGAGAAGTAAAAATGTAGGAGGGGGAAGTATAAAGGAGGGGGAAGTATAAAGGAGGCAAAGTATAACGGAGGGGGAAGTAAAAGGTAGGAAAAGTATAACGGAGGAGGAGGTACAAAGGAGGGGAAGTATTGTATAAAGGAGCGAAAGTATAAAAGAAGGGAAGTATAACGGATGGGATGTATAATGGAGGGGAGTTTTTTTTTCTAAGTTTTGTTTTCTAAAAAATTTTCGAAGATTTTTTTTTCAAAAAATTTTAACAGTTTTTTTTAAAACCGAGTTTTTTTTTCCGAAAAATTACTAAGTTATTTTTTTTTCGATAAATTTTCCAATTCTTTTTTTTTTTTTTCAAAATTTTGTTTTTTTTTTTTTTTTTTTTTTCCCCTAAAAATATTCTAAGTTATTTTTTTTTAAGTATCAAGGTAGCAATAATGGTATTTTTGGTAAAATGTTCCGTAAAGTGTTCCGGAAAAAAAATGCTCACGGCCGGCCGGCACCACAGACAAAGTTTCGATTTGACCCTCCGGGATCTGGAAGACCCTTCCCAAAAACCCGAAGTCGAGGGTATCACAATAACTTCTTTAAGGAAGTTAAAAATCGAAACCTTCTAGGCACGAGTATAAAAACCCAGACCACAAACCCCGGATGCCTCTTGTTTCATTATATTGCAAAATCCCCCTTCCACGGTTTTTATTTCCCAACTTGTCAGAAGCATTCCTGGATATTCAATAACCATTATAAATAACTCTCATTTTACGAAATTCGAGACTCCTCAAGTTAAACCTTGTTGGGGCTTTGAAAAGCGATGCAAATTAATAGAATAGGAATCCCTTTGGTATCTGAAAGTCTGTATATCGTTTTGTCAGCTTAAAAAAAAGAGAAAAATTTCTTTTGATCCTCTAATTATTTTTTTCGCTTCCTTTTAGCTACTGATAAGGTTATTTTCCGGTGGAGGTTAAATAATAGACGCGGCTGAATTTGGAGTTCGTTACACGAACTTTTTTCTCTCTCTCCAACCCCTTCAGAACGTTTCCGGCCGAAAACCTTGTTAGCTGAAAAGAGAGAAAAAAGAATGAAAAGGACAAATCTTAGTCTCTTTTGACCTATACGTCCTTGTTTGGTCGACGTCTTCGATCTTCTTGAAAAATGACTTTTTTTCCTCAAAAGTAAAAATATTACTAAAATTTTTTTTCGACATAAAACGTAAACTTTTTGAACAAGTTTGACGTAGATAACCTTTTTGTCTAGACAGAAGAAAATTTGTTTTCAACTTTTTTTCTTTCTTTATAATATCCGTTCTTGACTTTTCGAACTTTCAAGTTTGGCCATTTCCTCAAAAATTAGAAAACTCTCATCTTATGGTACGCATCAATCTTACTAGTCAATTTACTCCTTTCCTTCCTTTTTCTGTATTATCGGCTTTTCCGATATTCTCTAAAGACTCCATTTTTAACTTCCTTAAAGAAGTTATTGTGATACCCTCCACTTCGGATTTTTGGGGAAGGGTCTTCTGAAATATTTACCTATCTCAACTTTGTCTGTGGTGCCGGCCGGCCGTAGCATTTTTTCAGGAACACTTAACGGCCACAGTTTTTAACCGTTTTTCAGCAAATTTTCACACAATTCTGAATAGTTGAACAAGAAATCTGCGAATTTGAATTTTGAAAAAATTGCGGAGACATGTCTGTTTGAAATTTAAAAAACTCGCTGCGGCCGAACCGCTGGTTTCACCAAATTATCACCAGTTACTAAAAATTACCATTTTTTTACATTAATTATCATTTTAGTAGGGCGAAATTTTATACTTCCACCCGCTACGAAAGGAACCTCCCTTGGGCAAAAATCCTATTATTTCTACCTTGAAAAAAAAAAACCTTATAAATTTTTTTGAAAAAACAAAAACAAAAAAACTGCATATTTAAAAAAGAAACTTTGTTTGTTCGAAAAAAAAACTAAAAATATTCTAAGAAAAAAATTACCACATCGTTATACTTCTCCTTTGTACTTCCCCATCCGTTATACCCCTCCCATATACTCCCCCCCCACCTTTATACTTCATTTCCTTTATTTGTCCCCTCCCTTATACTCCCCCTCCTTATACTTCCCCTCCTTTATACTTCCCCTCCTTTATACTTCCCCTCCTTTATACTTCCCTCCTTTATACTTCCCTCCTTTATACTTCCCCTCCTTTATACTTCCCCTCCTTTATACTTCCCCTCCTTTATACTTCCCTTACTTTATTCGTCCCCTCAATTATACTTCCCATCCGTTATACTTCCCTTCCTTTATACTTCCCATCCGTTATACTTCCCCCTCCTTTGTACTTCCCCCTCCTAGATTTTTCCTTATCTTTAAGGAAGTTTTCGTTGGAAGCTCTTCAAACTCGAGCTTTCCTTTTGCCTTAAAATCTTGGAATGAGACTCTAATCCAAGAGGCAGCCTACGAAAAATATTTCCTGAGAAGCAGCTATGAAAAGCCCACATTTTTCCTAATTAAAAATTAAATTGATGTGGAATTTGAATACCTACCCCTTTCGTTAAAATGAAAAATAATTAGTTCTAAAATAGACTTAGAAATGAAATTTCTATAGTGGCCCCTTACCGATTTCAATAAAATGAAATTACTTCATTTTTAATTATTTATTAACTAATGAATAAATTAAAAATTTTTTAATAAACATTCCGTTCTTTGTGGATTTATTTTTGTCTTTTGTCATCGCCTGTTTGTTTTTCATTTCTTGTCGGGGGGGGGGGGGGGATTTGTTTTGCCGGTAGTATGTTAAAATTGTAATTATAAATAGCCTTTGAAAACATGGTTTCAAAAAAATGAAAAAGCCAAAAAAGCCTTCCATTTTATTATTTTAAATTTCTCAGAAAAGTTCATTCATTTAGCATTATAAATTGGTGTTATCAGGAGAAACTACCCTTATAGCTCATCATTTTATTGTATTTTTAACTTCCTTAAAGAAGTTATTGCGATACCCTCGACGTCGGGTTTTTGGGGAAGGGTCTTCCAGACCCCGGAGGGTCAAATCGAATATTGATCTTTACCGATCTCAACTTTGTCTGTGGTGCCGGCCGTCCGTAGCATTTTTTCCGGAACACTTTACGGCCTCAATTTTCATCCGATTTTCACCAAATTTTACACAAATTTCTTTATCCGGTGAAGAAGAATGTAACGAGGGCGATTTTTGAATTTCGAAAAAATGGCGGAGATATGACTGTTTGAAATTTTAAAAAATTCGCTGCGGCCGAACCGTTAATCCGATTTTCACCAAATTTTCACCAATTACTCCTTATATTTTTAAGAATTTTTGGTGCAAAAAAATTGCCACTTTTTAATTATTATTTTTTTAGTAGGGAGAAATTTCGTACTTCTACCCTTTACGAGAGGCACATCCCTAGGCCAAAGAGCCCATTATTTCTACCTTGACACTTAAAAATTTTTCGAAAAAAAGAACTTAGAAAATTTTTCGAAGAAAAAAAAAAGGAAAACCCGGAAAATTTTTCGAAAAAAACTTTGAAAATTTTTTGAAAAAAAAAACTTAGAAAATTTTTCGAAAAAAAAAAGTTAAAAATTTTTTTTTTAGTACCGAGAAATTTCGTACTTCTACTCTTTACGAGAGGCACATCCCTAGGTCAAAGAGCCCATTATTTCTACCTTGACACTTAGAAAATTTTAGAAAAAAGAACTTAAAAGTTTTTAAGTTCCCCGTTCGTTATACTTCCCCTCCCATATACTGCCTACTCCGTTATACTTCCCCCTCCGTTATACTTCCCCTCCCACATACTTCCCACTCCGTTATACTTCCCCTCCCATATACTTCCCCTCCTATATTGTTACTTCTCTTTAAGGAAGTTCCCGTCGGGGCCTGCTCCAGACTAGTACTTTTTTGTACAATACTTAATAATTGCAGCCTAATTAATTCACAAGAATTATTCTGAATACTAAGTAAATATTATAAAAAGGTCGCATGTTATTTCACGGAAAACTTTTGATGGGCTTAAAGATCATTACTATGCAAGACTTCCAAGTCTCGAATCATTTGAAATTTTGTTATAATTACATCATAGATAGAAGTTTTAAAAGATGCAAAAACTTTTTAATAAACGGAAGTCAAATTAGTCTTCCCACACTTGCCATACTATATTGTTAATTTTGTTATTAAAAAACCGTATAGACAATAATTGCGTGTCTAAAATGTAAAATAGAAACAAAAAAGTCTTAAAAAACCGAAAAATCCGTTTAATTGATTGAATATAAAAATTATTAAGCGGTAATCCTGACGAAAAACTGACAAATCCTTAAAATCTCCTGAAAGTAAAAAGGGTTCCTCTTCGGCTAATAATTACGGTTGAGCGACAAAAAAATGTTGAAAAAAGGCGGTTTCTGGACGAACAAATATTTTAAATTGATTTAGTCGAGTGGGAAATGCTGCAAAAAGAAAAAAAAATCTTAAAAACGGCGTTTGTTCGTCAAAAAATTGAGGAAAACGCCAAAATATCCGCAAAAAAAAAAAAAGGTTCTCCCTTATCTGAAAAGCGAGAACTCTCCTTTAATTGGGTAAAAAACATTTCTCTTGGCCGAAAAATCGGGAAAAACGACCAAATTTGGTTAAATGGTGGGTTTTTTGGCTGCAAAGCAAAAAAATCGTCCAATGATCCTTTAAAAACGGCGTTTCGTGGCCACAAAATTGAGAAAAACGCCCTAATATCCGGTAAAAAAGGTTTTCCCTTATCAGAAAAACTTTGAATACTCCATAAAATCGGGTAAAAAAGATTACTCTTGGCCGGAAAATCGGAAAAAAAACGACCAAAATTGGGGGGGGGGGGGTTGACTGAAAAAATCGAGGAAAATGAACAAAAATCCTCAAAAAGTCTGGAAATGTGGCAAACAATGAAATTTTGGGTTAAAAACCGAGAAAAGCGTCCAAAAAACTTGGCAAGGATTTTTCTGGACCTCAAAGATTGTAAAAAAAAAACCTATAAAAATGGGTTGTATATGTTATTCTTTTTCTTCTTGTCTATCCTATCAGGTTTTCACAAGGTGGGGAGGGAGTGCAGGACCCAGGCGGGGGCTTTCGCCATATTGCCATGGCCATGTTTTTGGAGAATTTTGGAGGGACGTAATAAAATAAATTCCCCCATGGCACCTAAAACCAGGAATTTTTCTAGTTTCGGCGATATCTGATGAAATATTGGGGTCGAAAATTATTTTCGAAAAAAATGTCACCACATTAAAACTAAAATTTTATAATGACCTCATCGTCGACCCTACGGGGGTCTGGAAGACCATTTGGTGCCTAATAAAAATTTTAAAATTTTGTACAATTTTTAAATAAATTTTTTCATTCATTTTTCAACGTTTGATATTTTTCCAAATCGTTTTTTCTGAGTTAATTTTAATTTTTTTCTGTAGGGTGACGAACCTCGTAAAAGTAGAACGAATTGATGTCGGTTTCGTTGTAGCACGTCCAGCATGACGTCGGCGAGGCTTCCATCGGTGCTGGTTGCCGACCGCTCACTGATTCAAAACGCTCTTCACCATGAAGACGTTGACGTCAAGGGCGCATGTCCACCACGTTTTTCGGCGACAACAATCTCGCTTTGTTCAACTTTCTTTTTTTCGACTTATTTATGATTATTACCTCAATTCCTTATTTTTAAAAAAGTTAAAAAATTTTTTTTTTCGTCTATAAGTTTAACAACGAGGGTTATATTTTTAGAATTTTTTATTGTCCTCTTGGCAATGAACTCGAGAAACCGTAAAACGTAATTTTCCATTTTACAACCTTCCGACGAAATTCGTTAATATTTACTGGGTCCCCATAAATTTTGGGTTCAACGTTTGTAATATTTTACGACCATTGAAAAACTACATCTTCTGAAGTTTTTAAGAAAATGAAAATATTTATTTTTTATTTTAAATTACTTTACGTTTTGTAAAAACCTAATTGCAAAATAGGGCCTTTCGTTTTGTGCATTCTCGTGACTCAAGGAATTAGATAAAACTTGGCTAATCTTATTTATAAACTCTTTTTATCTGAAAGGGAAAACAACATCGGTCAACATCGGTCAAAGAATTTATTATTTTTTTTTTCTTTAAAGTCATTAACCTTCTTTTTTTTTTAAAAAAAAGTTTGATTCGGAAAGCGTTAATAAATTTGTCGGGAGTTTAATTTAAGGGGAGGTATCGGCATTTCCTTAGGACTAATTAGGCTTTCCATTTATCTCTTCTCTTCCATTAAGTTTAATCAATGGCTGACATGATCAAACTGAAAGCCCTAAGGTGAATTTACACAAGATTCTTGGCACTTTACATAGACTACCTGTTACGCATTTCAATATAATTAATATATTGTATACATCCTATATACGCTTTATATATCCATATTTATAATTCGTCGAGGCTAAATGGCAAAAGCCACCTTCTGAGCCCATCAATTTATTTTTTTGGGCCAACCTGTTGAAAAGTTTAAATTGAGTTGAAAATAAAATAAGACGAAAAACGGAAAACACGGCGCAGGGATCTACTAAACCATTCTTACCGATCATTCATGCGGGTTTATTTTTGTTTTTCGGTGTACTCAAAGGGAGGGGGGAAAATCCTTGAAATGATCCGGGAACCGTTCAACATAACGCATTTCACCCTAAAGCAGTTGAACATAAAAATGTGCATTTCGACATAAAAAATCTGAAGCTCTTCATAATGCGTTTCGGCATAATGCAATTAATCATAAAACTCTCGAAAGTTCAAAATTTTGAACATAATACATTTCAACAAAAAGCTTTTCGCCATAAACGACTTTTTCAATTAATGCAAGTCGACATAAAAAAAGCGCAAGTCACCATAACGCTTGTCACCATGAAAGCTAAACTGTTTCGTGTCGTTGGGGCGTAATACTTCTCACCATAAACTAGGGACGGCGAAAGTAGCTTCTTTCGCCGTTTAAAACGCGATTATGGCGAAGCGACAAAAACCATAAAACTTGACAGTTCACCATAATGCAATTTAACATAAAGCATCTCGCCATAAACTATGAAAAGCAAGCAGGCAGCCAATGGGATCAGCTCGTTTTATGACACATGGGGCCAATTTTTTTCCTCTCGAGGATGTGCGAATTGCATTATGGTGTCAAGGTTTTTGTCGTTTCACCATAATCGCATTTAAACGGTGAAAATAAGCTTGCTCTTTCGCTGTCCCTAGTTTATGGTGAGATGTATTATGCCCAAACAACAGAAACAGTTTTATGGTGAAGTTTTTTAAAATGCAAGTTTACTTTATGTTCACTGCGTCATGTTGATTCGTTGATTTTATGTCGAAATGACAAATATTAAATCTCTTCTTTATGGCGAGATATATTATTTTCAAATGCATTATGGTGAACGTTTTCGACTATTTTCTTTATGTTGAGTTGCATATTTTTTATGGTGAACGGTTACTCTTGATTTATGCTATTTTATGCTCAATTGCAGTATGACGAACGGCGTTATGTCGACACGTATACACTCAGTAATACCAACCTTTTACATTTTTTTAAATGAATTTCTAGAATACACGTTTCGATTGCAAACCTCTATTTTTTATGTCAGATTCATAATCTTCGCAAAATTTCAACTTGAGGTTTTTTAAAGATTTTTTAGGGCGAGGGGGGGGGGGGGATTTGGTGCATGTTGATAAAAAAAATCGTCGAAAACGCCCGAAAATAAGTTCTAAAAGTAAAAACAAATTGAACGATGAACTAACGATATTAAAGCCATTTATAGGATACCTAAATTCATGTGAAATTTCGATTAATTCGTGTAAATGTTCACTCTTCCGAGGTTGAACCTAATAAAAACATTTCCACGAAAACCCAATTATTTTAACAGGCAAAATAACCAATTTTCCAAAAGAACCGTCCTTCGATGGTATCACGATTTGTTTCAAAAGATTCAATTGGGTTAATAAATTAAAATTCGACGTTTGAATTACAGAAAGGTTTTACGGTGGCTGATGAAAAATGCATTTTAACCGTCCCCGATCTATTAATCTTGGGAGACAAACGAGCTTATGCAAATTCCTGAATGGCTCTCCCTAATCCCCATTCGCGAGATCTTTTGCCTCAACTCTAATGAGCTCAAGGTGATTATGTTGCATAGACTTGCGCTTGACAGTTAACGCCCTCTGATGGATATTTAACCTAGAAAAAAACAAAATTTACGTGTACGATTTATTTTCACACTCATCTATTTTTATGATGATTTCGGATGCCTTTTACATTTTCCACGCTCTTTATCTCTGTACCAAGCCATTATTTTTTCATTTTTATTATACTGTTTTTTAAGAGCTTCTATTTTGGATTCCGTTTTCGATTTTGCGATTTTATTCATTTTTTCGTAGTCGTTTACATATTTTTTTAGTTTTTCAAGACGGCTTTGAAGTTGGGTCAATTGGATTTTCTTTTCTGCCATATTTTCTTCCAATTTTTCTTTCCTTTTTTGTTTCCAGATGAGGTTTAAAGAGGCCAAATGGAAAATTTTATTTTGTGAAGGCTCCTCAAAAAAGCCTTCTTCACGTCCCAAACTTTTTTGCTCTTCATCAACACCGAATTCTCTTTCCAAAAGATTTTTGAGGTAATTCGGAAATATTTTGGCCGCTTCATAATTGAAGTTGGGCAAAATCGATTTTATGTTGTCTAAAACGCTTTTTATATTTAAATCTCTTATCAGATTCTTAAAATGTTCGTCGAGTTTTTCTTGGGAATTATTCAGAATTTCTATTTTAATCGAGTATTTTTCATCAAAAAATGATTTGACAGATGATTTTAGTTTTTGAATTTCGTAAGATGCGACTAAGCCTAATTTGAAACCTTTGTCCACGGTGTATTTGGATACAGATTTTATAAATTCGTCAAGAAACGTACATTCGTCGATTTCGCAAATTAAAGCGTTGATCATTTCAAGATTGTTTCCCGATGGAATCTCATTTGTGATGTTAGTCGAGCTTAAAACATGAGTAGGACTTTTACAGATTCTTTTCTTTATTGTTCTTTCTTCAGATTCAGATTGTGCATAATCAGAGATCAACGATGTCTGAACTATAAAAGTCGGCTCTCTTTCACCATCTGATTCTCCAAAAATGAAAAAATCGCTCAACGCCTTTTTACCAGGAAGATGGTCGAAAGGAGGTTCGAATTTTTTTTCTAAAATCATTATAAGGATATATTTTAAATACGCGTTTCGGCTTATCTCAGTTATGTAACCGTCGTTACAGTTTGATTAATTTTTTCGACCCATGAAGAAACGATGCTCAAATTTCATCAGGACAGTCTTCCATCATTTCTTTCAATTCGTCCATAAGAACATAAAACTCATTGTTAACATCCATATTGTAAAATAAAAACTACGAAATTTAAATTTTTCTTCCAAATTTTGTGTTATCATGTGTGATTTTTAACTTCCTTAAAGAAGTTATTGCGATACCCTCGACGTCGGGTTTTTGGGGAAGGGTCTTCCAGACCCCGGAGGGTAAAATCGAATATTGATCTTTACCGATCTCAACTTTGTCTGTGGTGCCGGCCGGCCGTCCGTAGCATTTTTTTCCGGAACACTTTACGGCCACAATTTTCATCCGATTTTCACCAAATTTTCACCAAAATTTCTTTAGCCGGTGAAGAAGAATGTAACGAGGGCGATTTTTGAATTTCGAAAAAATGGCGGAGATATGTCTGTTTGAAATTTTAAAAAATTCGCTGCGGCCGAACCGTTAATCCGATTTTCACCAAATTTTCACCAATTACTACTTATATTTATTAAGAATTTTTGGTGCAAAAAAATTGCCACTTTTTAATTACTATTTTATTAGTAGGGAGAAATTTCATACTTCTACCCTTTACGAGAGGCACATCCCTAGGCCAAAGAGCCCATTATTTCTACCTCGACACTTAGAAAATTTTTCGAAAAAAAGAACTTAAAAATTTTTCAAAAAAAAGAAAAAGAAGAAAAAACCCGGAAAATTTTTCGAAAAAAAAATTTTTTTTTTTACAAAAAAAACTTAAAAAATTTTTCGAAAAAAAAAAAGGAAAACCCGGAAAATTTTTCGAAAAAAACTTTGAAAATTTTTTGAAAAAAAAAAATTTTTTTTTCGGACAAAAAAAACTTAAAACATTTTTCAAAAAAAAGAACTTAGAAAATTTTTCGAAAAAAAAAAACTTATTTTTTTTTGAAAACCTGTTGCTTCAAAGGAGGTTGACGCAACGAGAGAACTCTATGAGGGCGAAAATGAATCTCAAAGTTTTTCTACTCAACACTTGAGCGTGCTAAACTCAACATTTTTGTTCATATTATTACATTTTTTGTTATTTATACGCAAATATGCTTGAAAGGGTTAAAATGATCAGCTAGATGCATTTGATTCGGTCATGTCATTCGGTCATACTTGAAGTTCACCGGGAGAAATCTGGTCAGTCATGTAAAAAAAGTAATCATCTTTTTGTTCCCTACTGGCCGTGGTTTTAAAAAGAAAAAAAATCAGATTTGAAAGTTTTTATTTACTTTCTAAAAGACCTTTCTTCATTTTCCACGTCCTGGCTTCCTCGTTGGTGGTCTAATGGGAGGAGGTGGACTCCAGCGTATTTGTGCGGCGGATGAAACACCGAAAAGGAAAAGTACTAAAACGCACAAATAACCGCGGAATTCATGACTTTTTTTATCTCAGAACAAACTCCAATAACTTCTTTATATAGCCATTTAAAAATTTATCCGTAATATAATTAAAGCATACAAATCTGAGACTAATTCGTTAAAATTTTAAGATTTAGCCTCTTCATGGACGATTTCCTTTTATTTCGAGACACTTGATTTTTTTTTGTTCCTAGAAATAACAATTTTACAACTAATTTCTGCTATTTGGTCTCTTTCTTTTAGCTCAAAGAATCCGTTTTTATCAGATTTTATGAGTTTTGTTCAGTATTTTGCAAGAGAAATACCCATTTTGTCGGTTTCCACGGTCCTTTCCAGAAAATCAATATTTTTATTGGCTACAAACCATTTTTACAGGATTTTTCAGCGTTTTTCTTGCCTTTATGACCTAAAAAAGCCTTTTTAAACCTAATTTTCATACTTTTTCATCGTGTTTTTTTTTCTCCTTTTCAACTTCATTAAAGAAATTATTGTGATACCCTCCACATCAGGTTTTAGGGGAAGGGTCTTCCAGACCCCGGAGGATCAAATCGAATATTGATCTTTACCGATCTCAACTTTGTCTCTTTGTCCGGCTGGCCGGCCGTCCGTAGCATTTTTTCCGGTTTTCCACCGATTTTCAACAGATTTTCACCAAATCTTCTATAGTCGGTGAACAAGATACCAAAGGGCGATTTTTGAATTTCGAAAAAATGGCGGAGATATGTCTGTTTAAAATTTTAAAAAATATGCGGCGACCGAACCGTCGATCCGATTATCACCAAATTTTCAACAATTCGTCGCGTTAGTTCTAATACCGGATAAGTAATTTTCCCTAGGTTTTCAAGAGAGCCAAAATACGGATTAATTTCTCATTGAAATCAATGCATTACCTGTTGGCTAAGTCGTGAATTACGCGTTTTCTGTTGGTAATAGGGTTAAACTACCAACGGAATTCGATTCTCCCCAAAATTTACCATCAGAAACTATTCCTAACTTAAAATTGATAAAAAATGACTTATCCGGTGTTAGAACTAACGCGACGAATTACTCCTTATATTTTTTACGAATTTTTGGTGTAAAAAAAATTTTTTTTAAAAAACATTAATCATTATTTTAGTAGGGAGAAATTTCCCACTTTCACGCTTTACGAGAGGGACCTCCCTTATGCAAAACTGCCATTATTTCTACCTTGATTCTTAAAAACAATTTTCGAAAAAAAAATTTCCACTTTTTATAATTCAATCTCCTTTATACTTCCCCATCGTTAACCTCCCCCTCATTTATACTTCCCCCTCTGTTATACTTTACCTCCTTTATACTACCACCTCCTTATTACTACCCCCCCTCCTATTTTGTTAATTTTCGTTCGATGCTCTTCAAACTAGTCCTTGGTTTTCCACGATTTTTGGCGCTTTGTAGTTTGCACCTAATTTTTAGGAGTTTTCCCCAGATTTTCAGGGAAAAATACCTTTAGGGGCCCTTTTTTGGGTACTTTACCCTATGGTTCCCAAAACAAGATAATTATACCCGATGGTTCCCGGGCTGAAAATTGCCACATACCCGATGGGTCCCGGGCTGAAAATTGCCACATACCCGATGGGTTCCGGGCCAAAAATTGCAGTATACCCGATGGTTCCCGGCCTGAAAATTGCAATATACCCGATGGGTCCCGGGCTGAAAATTGCCACATACCCGATGGGTTCCGGGCTGAAAATTGCAATATACCCGATGGTTCCCGGCCTGAAATTGCCACATACCCGATGGGTTCCGGGCTGAAAATTGCAATATACCCGATGGTTCCCGGCCTGAAAATTGCAATATACCCGATGGGTCCCGGGCTGAAAATTGCCACATACCCGATGGGTTCCGGGCCGAAAATTGCAGTATACCCGATGGTTCCCGGGCTGAAAATTGCAATATACCCGATGGGTCCCGGGCCGAAAATTGCAATATACCCGATGGGTCCCGGGCTGAAAATTGCCACATACCCGATGGTTCCCGGGCTGAAAATTGCAATATACCCGATGGTTCCCGGGCTGAAAATTGCAATATACCCGATGGTTCCCGGGCCGAAAATTGCAATATACCCGATGGTTCCCGGGATGAAAATTGCAATATACCCAATGGTTCCCGGGATGAAAATTGCCACATACCCGATGGGTTCCGGGCCGAAAATTGCAGTATACCCGATGGTTCCCGGGCTGAAAATTGCAATATACCCGATGGTTCCCGGGCCGAAAATTGCAATATACCCGATGGTTCCCGGGCTGAAAATTGCAATATACCCGATGGTTCCCGGGCTGAAAATTGCAATATACCCGATGGTTCCCGGGATGAAAATTGCAATATACCCAATGGTTCCCGGGCTGAAAATTGCCACATACCCGATGGGTCCCGGGCCGAAAATAGCAATATACCCGATGGTTCCAGGGCTGAAAATTGCAATATACCCGATGGTCCCGGGCTGAAAATTGCCACATACCCGATGGGCCCCAGATATATTATAACAGTGAGTGTTCTTTAACACATTTTGTGGTGTTGGGTTTGAAATGTTCTTCATTGATACCTGCGTTGCAAAATAAACACGGGAACCATCGGGTATGTCGCATTACTAGAAGCGGGAGCCATCGGGTATATTTGATTTGACCTACTTAGTCTCCGGAACCATGGGGTATCCAACCCTTTTTTGGAGTATAATTTTATTTTAACTGAATTCTATTTCCAAGATGTGGATGAATACAACGTTGGTGATTGGTTCGCCAGAAAACCGGTAGATTGAGAGGCAACCCCATTTTCAATCCGATCCCCAAATAATAGTCAAATCTTTTCATATTTTATTTATTTCCTTCGACACTATAATGACGAAGAGCCTTAATTAGGAATTATCAACTCCTTAAGAAGAGAAATGGAACTTTTTTTATGATTAAAATTTTGATTGTAAGAAGTTACAAGATTATGAATGTCTTCTTAATTAAAACTTTTTGAGAAAATGTTCAAATGATTTTCTCTTTGGGGGAAAATAAGAGAAAAGGAATCAAAATCAGATAGTAAGAAAATGAATATTCTGAAGGACTTGAATCCAGGTCGGCCAGGATACTTGTTTAATCAGCGACCGCGGATGTTTAACTTAATTTCTAGCTTAATTATCCTAACCAAAGAAACTTCCGATATTCTCGATAAGGTCACATTTTATTAAAAGTTTAAATATTTTCTTAAAAACTTTTTTTTTATGGCGATAAGAAAGATTGATAGTGAAAAATAGTGAGCCTGTTTGGTCGTGAGTAAAATTGGCTTTGAACCCGCGAAAATGGAGTCCAAAAGCAGAGAGCGTAACTAATGTCGGCAATAACCGTGAACATAATATAGCTCGATGTGTCTCCTCCATTAAATCATTTCACGAGGGGAAGGATGATGTATGTTGACGATTCAGCAAACTTCCCATGCCCTGGATTCCAAACTGTCTGTTTGCACGAGAAATTCATAATTGACAAACCGACGTCTTAAAAGTTTCTCAAAAGAATCTTTATTGAGGTTTACATCTATTTTTATACATTCACGAAAAATTCATTTTGCGCTGTTTTTAGTTTGAAAGTGTACAAATCGCCTGATTTTTCCATGTGGATTTGTTCTACTCCGTCAGGCGCTGAGACCAGAGAAACAAGAAAAGTACAAGTTTCAAGAGCTTACTTTTAAAGAAGGAAGAAAGCTTCTCTAAAGAGAAGGTATAATATAGGAGGGGAAATATAACGGAAGAGAAAGTTAAAGGACCGGATGTATAACGGAACAGAAGCTTAAAGGAGGGAGAAGTATAATGCAAATTTAAAGGAGGGGGAATATAACGGAAGTTTAAATGAGGGGAAGTATAACGGAAAAAAAGCTTAAAGGAGGGGAAGTAGAAGGGAAGAAGCTTAAAGGAGGGGGAAGTAGAAGGGAAGAGAAGCTTAAAGGAGGGGAGAAGTATAATGGAAATTTATTGGAGGGGAATATAACGGAAGAGAAAGTTAAAGGACCGGATGTATAACGGAAGAGAAGCTTAAACTTTCGTCATGCTTCCCCCTAATTTAAAGTCCCGTTATACTTCTCCCTCCTTTTAGCTTCCGTTATATTTCCCCCTCATTTAAACTTCCGTTGTATTTCCCCCTCTTATAAATTTCAATTATACTTCTCTCCTCCTTTAAGCTTCTCTTCCCTTCTACTTCCCCCTCCTTTAAGCTTCTCTTCCGTTATACTTCCCCCTCCTTTAAGCTTCTCTTCCGTTATATTCCCCCTCCAATAAATTTCCATTATACTTCTCCCCTCCTTTAAGCTTCTCTTCCCTTCTACTTCCCCCTCCTTTAAGCTTCTCATCCATATATATTCCCCCTCCAATAAATTTCCATTATACTTCTCCCCTCCTTTAAGCTTCTCTTCCCTTCTACTTCCCCCTCCTTTAAGCTTCTCTTCCGTTATATTCCCCCTCCAATAAATTTCCATTATACTTCTCCCCTCCTTTAAGCTTCTCTTCCCTTCTACTTCCCCCTCCTTTAAGCTTCTCATCCGTTATATTCCCCCTCCAATAAATTTCCATTATACTTCTCCCCTCCTTTAAGCTTCTCTTCCCTTCTACTTCCCCCTCCTTTAAGCTTCTCTTCCGTTATATTCCCCCTCCAATAAATTTCCATTATACTTCTCTCCTCCTTTAAGCTTCTCTTCCCTTCTACTTCCCCCTCCTTTAAGCTTCTCTTCCCTTCTACTTCCCCCTCCTTTAAGCTTTTTTTCCGTTATACTTCCCCCTCATTTAAACTTCCGTTATATTCCCCCTCCTTTAAATTTGCATTATACTTCTCCCTCCTTTAAGCTTCTCTTCCGTTATACATCCGGTCCTTTAACTTTCTCTTCCGTTATATTCCCCCTCCAATAAATTTCCATTATACTTCTCTCCTCCTTTAAGCTTCTCTTCCCTTCTACTTCCCCCTCCTTTAAGCTTCTCTTCCCTTCTACTTCCCCCTCCTTTAAGCTTTTTTTCCGTTATACTTCCCCCTCATTTAAACTTCCGTTATATTCCCCCTCCTTTAAATTTGCATTATACTTCTCCCTCCTTTAAGCTTCTCTTCCGTTATACATCCGGTCCTTTAACTTTCTCTTCCGTTATATTCCCCCTCCAATAAATTTCCATTATACTTCTCTCCTCCTTTAAGCTTCTCTTCCCTTCTACTTCCCCCTCCTTTAAGCTTCTCTTCCGTTATATTCCCCTCTTATAAATTTCCATTATACTTCTCCCCTCCTTTAAGCTTCTCTTCCCTTCTACTTCCCCCTCCTTTAAGCTTCTCTTCCCTTCTACTTCCCCCTCCTTTAAGCTTTTTTTCCGTTATACTTCCCCCTCATTTAAACTTCCGTTATATTCCCCCTCCTTTAAATTTGCATTATACTTCTCCCTCCTTTAAGCTTCTCTTCCGTTATACATCCGGTCCTTTAACTTTCTCTTCCGTTATATTCCCCCTCCAATAAATTTCCATTATACTTCTCCCCTCCTTTAAGCTTCTCTTCCCTTCTACTTCCCCCTCCTTTAAGCTTCTCTTCCCTTCTACTTCCCCCTCCTTTAAGCCTTTTTCCGTTATACTTCCCCCTCATTTAAACTTCCGTTATATTCCCCCTCCTTTAAAGGCTCCCGAAGGGTTAGGGGGGCGATTTGGCCCCAGTGGAATTTCGGCCTGAAAATTTAGGAGCATCTAGTAGGTCTATAGAGAGGCCTACTGGTAAGTTTTGAAGGCCCTATGACGCCAGTGCTGTCGGTGAGAGCGTTGAACGTGTAGCAAACCACGCGTTTCTTAACCATTCACGTTTTAATTTTTCCTGAAGAGCCAAATCGAAAATTCGACGGTCGCCCAACGCCAATACTTCATAAACCGTGTTGAGAACAACTCCTATTTTTTGGTAGCTAGCAAAAATTGATTATATTGATTTCATGCGATTTTCTGAGAAAATGCGTACGGAAAATTCAACATTTTCCATCAAAAACACCTGTTAAAAAAATCGCGCCACTTTTTAACCACTACTAAAACGTTCCTTTTTATACTACAAAAGCCCCCAATTTTTTTCATAATTTTAAAATTGGTGGTACGGTGTCGTTTTCAAAGAAAACCACGACGATTTTAATGGTTTTTCACCATTTTTTGATCATGAACCAAATAAACAATAAGAAAGTTCCCCTCTGACTCTTAAAAAGTAAAAAATAAACATATAAGAGAGTTTCAGGGAATCGTAATTCCGAGATCCCGATTCCGACTCGCTCAAGGTCATACGACTCGAGCCGCCAGTCGTAATCGTAACACGACCCGATTCGGCTGGGTCGTATACCGGAACGACTCAAATCCCGATTCCGAGTAAACGTACGGTTATATTTTACGAAGGTTATTTCGTATCTCGTTTAGGGTTGTTTTTGTTTGTTTGTTTTTTTTCATTCGAAAAAGTTGTTTTTCACGATTAGTTAAGGTGAGAAAGGTAAGTAAACGTTGATTTATGTAAACTTTAAAAAATGTTGAACGTCAAACAGCTTTTTAACAAAAGCTTTCATTCATCGCTTACCTTCTTTGACGATCTTCTACTTGGAGTAATAAAACTTCATCAATCGTTTCGTCGTCACTTTCGAATGCAATAAAATCGTCCAAAGAAAACATTTTCCCTTAAACTTTTTCACTCAAAACTAACGAAAAAATTGGCGGAAACGTTTTGGGGATAGTAAACAGAAAAACCATGTTTCGATTTGAATTTGCTCTAGTGAGAACATTGTGAACTAACTGAGTCGGAACTGAATCGGAACGACTTCCTGAAACTCTGTTTTACAGCCTCTACGAGAAGACCTTTCCCGTTTGTTGAGTCGGAGTCGGGACTCGGAATTACGATTCCCTGAAACTCTCTATAATTTAAATAATATACTTATTTTTAAATAATACCTATGCATAGGTATTATTTAAATTAAATAATATTGCTTATGCTGTACTCAATAGGTATTTCCCAACTACCTACTAACTTAGGTTTCAATGAGTACTTTTTTTTTCTATTTCAAAAACTTAGGACAATTATTATGTGAACCGTCTTAAAAAATAAAATTATTAATTAATAAATAAAAATAAAAACTATTATTGTCAATGTAGAAGTCTGCATCAAGGACACAATATAGGCAAGGATTTACAATATAGGCAGCAAAACGTTGGCCCTTATCTTTGACGGCACATATGTTCGGCACGAAAAAAGCGCCAACAACGTCTATCAAAGGAAGTCGTTCTCCGGGCAAAAAAAAAAAAAAAAAAAAAAAAAAAAAAAAAAAAAAAAAAAAAAAAAAAAAGCCGAAAACTTAAAAAAAATCACTAGTCGCATGCTACGTCCTCAACCTGCTGCAAATACGTTGGCAGAGCTAGTTGAAAAAGAAGGTTGGGGTTGGACTCGGAAAAAGGTAATTTTCAAACAAGTTACAGTTTCAGAAATACCGGATTTTCCCGAAATGACACTGCTGTGCCGAGAAGGGCCAACGTGTTGCTGCCTATGTTGTGAATTTTTCTAGCGACTGGCGACGTATGAAGTTCGATCAAATCCTTTTGTGAAACAGAGGAAAATCCGAAACGAGTAGTAACACGTATTTTTCGATAATTGCTAATTGATGCTCCTTATCGAGTCCAAGTTTTGATGCAATTAAAGCGTATGAATTTTCTTTTCTTGGTTTAATAAAAAAAGTTGCCGGTGTTTGTATCACTGTCCTTGATGCAGACTTCTTCATTAACACTAATAGTTTTTATTTTTATTTATTAATTAATAATTTTATTTTTTAAGACGGTTCACATAATAATTGTCCTAAGTTTTTGAAATAGAAAAAAAAAATACTCATTGAAACCTATGTTAGTAGGTAGTTGGGAAATACCTATTGAGTACAGCATAAGCAATATTATTTAATTTAAATAATACCTATGCATAGGTATTATTTAAAAATAAGTATATTATTTAAATTATATGTTTATTTTTTTACTTTTTAAGAGTCAGAGGGGAACTTTCTTATTGTTTATTTGGTTCATGATCAAAAAAATGGTGAAAAACCATTAAAATCGTCGTGGTTTTCTTTGAAAACGACACCGTACCACCAATTTTAAAATTATGAAAAAAATTGGGGGCTTTTGTAGTATAAAAGGAACGTTTTAGTAGTGGTTAAAAAGTGGCGCGATTTTTTTAACAGGTGTTTTTGATGGAAAATGTTGAATTTTCCGTACGCATTTTCTCAGAAAATCGCATGAAATCAATATAATCAATTTTTTGCTAGCTACCAAAAAAATAGGAGTTGTTCTCAACACGGTTTATGAAGTATTGGCGTTGGGCGACCGTCGAATTTTCGATTTGGCTCTTCAGGAAAAATTAAAACGTGAATGGTTAAGAAACGCGTGGTTTGCTACACGTTCAACGCTCTCACCGACAGCACTGGCGTCATAGGGCCTTCAAAACTTACCAGTAGGCCTCTCTATAGACCTACTAGATGCTCCTAAATTTTCAGGCCGAAATTCCACTGGGGCCAAATCGCCCCCCTAACCCTTCGGGAGCCTTTGCATTATACTTCTCCCTCCTTAAAGGAGAGGGAAGTATAACGAAAGTTTAAAGGAGAGGGAAGTATAACGAAAGTTTAAAGGAGAGGGAAGTATAACGAAAGTTTAAAAGAGGGGGTAGTATGACGGAAGATTAAAGGAGAGGGAAATGTAACAGAAGTTTAAATAGTGGAAAATATTACGGAGGGGGAAGTATAACGGGACTTTAAGTGGCAGGAAGTATTAAGGAGGGGAAGTATAACGGGACTTTAAAGTGGCGGGAAGTATTAAGGAGGGGGAAATATAACGGAATGGAAATTTAAGGAGGGGGAAGTTTAACGGGACTTTAAAGGAACATGGGGCTTATTGCAGAAGTGAGGTGCAGACTCTGCGATGAGTGTTCAGAGACAACGGAGCACCTTTTGTGCTAATGCGAAGCACTCGCGAGGAGAAGGTACCTGCACTTCGGCAAACCACTCCTCACTTTGGCGGACCTGGAATGCACTGCCTTCAGGAGACTGATGGAGTTCATGAGAACTCTACCAGTCTCCAGAATCTGATCCCTAGAGTTGGGCAGCACAATAGATCCCTTAGGATTAAAATACGCAGGGGCTATTAAGCCAGAACCGCCCCCGGATATTAAAAAAACGGGACTTTAAAGTAGGGGGAAGTATTAAGGTGGGGGAAGTATAACAGAATGGAAATTTAAGGAGGGGGAAGTATAACGGAAGAGAAGCTTAATTGATTTTATGCAATTGATTCTAGGAAGGGGAAGAATAGCGGAAGAGAAGCATTAATGAGGGGAAGTATTTAGGAGGGGAAATATACTTTACGGAAGGGAAGTTTTAATTATAATAAGTATATTGTAATTTAGAAAAATTTTTATTTTTATTTATTAACTTTATTTCTCTTTAGTTTCCTTTTTTAAATTTTCAAAGTTTTTTTTTCCATTTTTTTAATTTAAAAAAAAAGGCCATAAATAAACTAAATCACAATTATGTCATCAGTGTATTTTATAATTTTTTTAATCCGAGTTAATTTCAACCTTGAAAATCTCTAACGAACTGGAAAAAATTAATTTTTAAAAATTTTTCTAAGTTAAAAAAAAAGGCAAACTTTTTATCATTGTTGAAATAATGGTTCGTCTCGCACAGGGATGTCCCTTTCACCAGTGGTGTAAGCACAAAATTTCTACATATTAAAAATTTTTTACACCTAAAATTCGTAAAAAATAGAAGGAGTATTTGGTGATATTTTGGTGAAAATCGAAGAAACGGTTCGGCTGCAGCGGAGTTTTTAAAGTTTCAAATAGATCTCCATTCTTTCAGAACTCCCGTCAATTTTTTCCGATTTTGAAAAATGTTGAACATTGAGCACGCTAACCACCGGTGCAAAAATAGTTTTCTATTTAATTATATAATAGAGGTCCAAAATTAGTTAGATTTAATTAAGGATAGGGGTTAAGGGAAAATGGGAGTCACGTGACCGGAACTGAGGGCTGTCGATTGAGTCGTTCTCATGTCAAACCCAAGTCCAAAAGTAATCTTCGTCCCGCTTTCCAATCAAACCAGATCGAGAAAATCGATCCGCGAATTTCGAATAGAAAACTGAATGCACCTTCTATTTACCTAACATGTATAATAACTCGTGTTTCCAGGTAACGGAGTTTGGTCGATTGAAAATTCCATCACATTCGAGGATATCTGGAGGGTGATAAACTTAGCATGCCGGCCGTATCTTTCGTCAATTTCAACTCTCACCCTCCTCAATGGCGATAATGGTTTGCGTTATTTTCCCCGACGGCGATAAATCTAAACCTTGGAACATCCCTCTTAATTTCCTTCCGCTCCATGTAACGCTCCCTTTAACCAAGGATCCTCGCAATTAAAACATCATGTCCTTAAATATATGTCCCTAAGAGGATTCCACATAAAAAGATACGAACGAAAAACTACATTTTTTATAGAGAAAATAAAAATTTTTGTTCTTGAAAATGTCAGAAAATTCCGGAGGTTAAGAGATTGATTATTATTTTCTGTCAGTTTTATCCTGAATGTTAACGCAAAGTTTCCTGTCGCCCTACGAAAAATCCATCTTTAATTTCCTGAGGGCTCGACTTCCAAAGGCGTTCAAAATGAATGATGATACTCGTGTTATTGATTCAGAGCCATTACACATCATCGCTTTTTATTTGAAGTCGGTTTTCAGGGCGAAAAAATGGGGAAGCGTTGATTGATTGAAACCCCCGAGAAGGTTTCGGTGAATTCCTTTCGACGAACGACAAACCGGGATTCCTTTAGCCGCTTTACGAAAATACGAAGGCGACAAAGCGAACAATGAAACTCCCTTCGAACACAAGAAAAGCTGCCTCAGGTGACAATCTAACTCCACATCAGAAAGAATAAAAATACCCCTTTTTTTTCTATCTCATTTTAAAAAATGTTTTCCTTTTTAAAAGCCTTAATGAATGTAAAAATATTCATGCGAATTCACGAATCGAGCGAACTGAGCTTGGATAATTAAAAATTTAAAATTTTTTCAAGTTTAAACACAGACTGTTCTCATTGTAAATCTTTCAGTGACTTTTATTAAAATACTTTTAAATATATTTAAGCCATTTTTTTTATATTTTATTGATTTTCTAGAAGGAAATATCATTGAGACTTTCAAAACAGTTTTTTAAAAATAATCTCAGAGAGTAGGGTCTCAGAAGAACCGAGAAAATCCGGTTTTTCTTCGATAAAAAACTTTGCGAAAAGTCCCAAAGGGAAATACAATTTTCTATATAAATTAGGCCGAACGGGTTATTCAGCACTGGACATTGAAAGCTTGTCGTAGAAAGTGGAAAGCATTTAGCGCGCTTGACATTTTACCTGTCGTCTATAAACGTTCAAAACTTCTAATATGAAGACAGGTAAAAGTCTTCAATTTAGAAGTTTTGAATGTTTATAAATAAATTATAAATTGAAACATCCTTTGTTAAATTTAGTTTCCAGCATCATTGATTTATTTAAACTTGTCATCCGCCCTGTTTGGCAAAGAGTTCATAATTCTATAAAATCTAATCAAAAGCTAATTCGTGAGGAAATAATGAAAATGGGTTTACGCAATCCGGGTTTCCTCCCTTCCCCCTCTCCTTCATCGCACGTCACATTCACATCCTTTACGTTTCCGATTTGCAGATCAGTTCGAGAGGAAGTTAAAGTGTCCGTTGTGTTGACTCCATGATTAACTTGACTTTTGGTCAGATATAATATTAATGCGTTGACGTTCTAGTTGAGCATCTGTCACGTTTTGCTTTAAAGCCACTTCCGCAGTAAACTCTTCTAAAATCAAACACGCATACAATACCATAAACAGATCAATTTATTAGGTGTACAAAATGAAACTCGGCTAAAATCTACAAAATTCTAATTTACCCTGTGGCTGAGTTTCATTTTGTACACCTAATAAATAAAACTTGTAGGAAATTTAATTCTCTATGCACTTAATTATTTTTTTTCTAGGATGCACCATTTTCGGAAATTTTTTTTAAAAATAAATTTATCTTGAAAACAGTGCGTCCTAGAGAACAAATGAATAGAGTAAAAATTAAAGAGAATTCAATTTCCAACATATTTTATTTAGTGCATTTTTTCAATATCTGTAACGGTTTACGATTTACAAGCCTTTAAAAATTAACCTTCTTAATGGTTATACTTCAATAACCTTCTTACACGGAGAAGGTCAACTTTTGATGGACTTTAACGCCCAAAATGTTCAAAATTTTGAAACAATGAACTACTAGGTGTACAAAATGAAACTCGGCTAAAATGTACAAAATTTAAATTTACCCTGTGGCTGAGTTTCATTTTGTACACCTAATATTATCACAATCCGCTAAATTTTTTCCCCATATTCAATGAGTAAATCAGGAAAAAGAAAACAGTAGAAAAAATGATAGGTTATACAGGCTACCTCCATGTCAATCTGTCTTCCTGGATTGCAGTAAGAAAAACTAGAGATAAGTTGAAGGCATAATGCGGTTCGCCATAATGCATTTGACCATAAAATAGCAGAAATCGCGAGTTAACTCTCCCTAAAAAATCTGCCACTCAACATAATGAAAATAGTCGAAAACGTTCACCATAATGCAATTGAACATAATACATCTCACCATAAAGAAGAGATTTAACGCTTGTCATTTCGACACAAAATTTGTCGTTTCAACATAACAAAGATAACAAAGGAAACTTTCATTTTAATGAACTTGTCGTTTCGTCATAAAACTGTTTCCGTCGTTTTGGTATAATACATCTCTCCATAAACTAGGGACAGGCAAAGAGCTAGCCTACTTAGCCGTTTAAAAAGCGATTATAGCCAAACGACAAAAACCTTAAAACGACAGATCACCATAATGCAACTCAACATAAAGAAAATAGTCGAAAACGTTCACCATAATGAATTTGAAAATAATATATCTCGCCATAAAGAAGATATTTAATACTTTTCGTTTCGAGCTAAAATTCAAAGAATCAACATGACGCAGTTGAACATAAAGTAAACTTGCATTTTAAAAAACTTCTCGTTTCGCCATAAAACTGTTTCTGTTGTTTGGGCATAATACATCTCACCATAAACTAGGGACAGCGAAAGAGCAAGCTTATTTTCACCGTATAAAACGCGATTACAAAAACCTTGACAGTTTAACATAATACAATTCGCACATCCTCGCGAGAGGAAAAAAATTGACCCCCTTGTGTCATAAAACGAGCTGATCCCATTGGCTGCCTACTTGCTTTTCCTAGCTTTATGTTGAATTGGATTATGGTGAACTGTCATGTTTTAAGGTTTTCGTCGTTTCGCCATAGTCGCGTTGTAATCGATGAACGTAGGCTTGCTCTTTCGCTGTCCCTAGTTTATGGTGAGATGTATTATGCCCAAACGGCTGAAACAGTTTTATGGCGAAACAACAAGTAAGAGAGGCTTTTATGGTGAGAAGCTTTATGGTGATTTGCACTTTTTTTTTATGTCGACTTGTATTGAAAAAGCCAATTATGGCGAAACTCTTTATGCTGAAATTCATAATCCTCACAATTTTTGAAATTTTAAGACCTATATGTTCAAATGAATTGTGCCCAAACGCATTATGGTGATTTTTATGTCGAAATGCAGATTTTTTATGTTCAAATGCGTTATGTTGAACGGTGTTCTCCCCTAAAATAAACTGAAATCTCAATCATATCATCAGTTCTTCTTATTATTTTTTTATCAGAATATAAATCTCTCTTGAAAATCTCTAATGAACTGGAAATAATTAATTTTTTTAAATTTTAAGGTTGCTAAGTACGTTATTCTCCTTGAAAAAAAAATGATAAGAAATTGGATGAAAAAAAATTTTACTTTATAATAAGCACCTAAGCAAACAGACAGCATTCATAATTAATCTTTATTCTAAGAAGGCCGACTTCAGAATTGACTATAAAATAAAATTTAATAAAAGACTTCAAGTTAGATGTGAAATGAACTTCCATAGAGGAATCGTAGGTAGAAAAAAGATGTTTGAGAAAAGAGATAAAATATACAGGGTGTCCGGAAACACATGGCAAGCGTCTGGGAGAGCGTTAAAAGTGGTTTTACGAAAAAAGTTAAATGTAAACCCCCTTAATTTAAATCAAAGAATTTGATGGTGTAGTTTAAAATCCGCCTGGATATACAGGGTGTCCCAGACACAATCTAACTTCGTTATTTCAAATAAGAACCCCTATTTTTTATTTCAGATTCGTAATCTACGCAAAATTTCAAGTAGATTTGAGTACTCATATAACAGTTTTGGACAACTTTTAAAAAATGTCAAAATTTAGCGTTTTTTGCGCTAAAATCCGTTAAAATTGACCTAGGAGACTCGTTTTTTTTTTGATTCCGCTTATTTTTTCCCGAAGAATCCAACTGTCTCAAATTTGAGCATCTTCGCATTCTGCATCACGAGATTTCGTCGCTAATGGCCTTTTTTCAAGTTAAAACCCAAATTTTTAGTTCAAAAATGAAAATTAGCACTTGTTGAAAGGAATTTTTCTTTCGGACCACAAATTTTGAAAGAGCTACAGCGTCTTTTGTGTTTATGCATCAAAAATTAAAATTCCGTCAACAAATCGCTAATTTCCATTTTTGAAGTATGGAATTTGGAGTTAAACTTGAAAAAAGGCCATTAGCGACGAAATCTCGTGATGCAGAATGCGAAGATGCTCAAATTTGAGACAGTTGGATTCTTCGGGAAAAAATAAGTGGAATAAAAAAAAACGAGTCTCCTAGGTCAATTTTAACGGATTTTAGCGCAAAAAACGCTAAATTTTGACATTTTTTAAAAGTTGTCCAAAATTGTCATATGAGTACTCAAATCTACTTGTAATTTTGCGTAGATTACGAATCTGAAATAAAAAATAGGGGTTCTCATTTGAAATAACGAAGTTAGGTTGTGTCTGGGAAACCCTGTATATCCAGGCGGATTTTAAACTACACCATCAAATTCTTTGATCTAAATTAAGGGGGTTTACATTTAATTTTTTTTCGTAAAACCACTTTTTAACGCTCTCCCAGACGCTTGCCATGTGTTTCCGGACACCCTGTATATGTCTTTTCAAGGAGGCATCTTTAAACATGGATTAAGTATGTAATTAAGTTTAGAAAATTCACTTTTATCTTTAAAATTAAATTGAAGGCCTCGTTGAAAGTTGTGCTTTTAATAAAAGTCGCACGTTCGCTTAGTTTCCTTCTCGAAAGGCGCTAATCCGTGAGGGACGGATGGGTTATTTCTTTGAAGAGATTACGATGGTAGTTCACTTATAATCCGTCGGGCAACCCCTTTCCTTCGACAAAACATTCTTGCAAAGACTTTTACAAAGATTAGGGGGCAAGTGTGTGAACCGGAAACTTTTATCTCCTTCGGCTTTATTCTTCACCGACATTTTCTTTTCATTGCTTATCACTTTAATATCACAATCTTTTAAACCCCCGACGACAAAGGTCGGAAATAAAATTTAATATCGCTTGAGGACATTGCTTCACAATTCTCTCCCCACGTGTTTTTTTCTCTCGTAATAAACTATCTTATGTAACCCTTTTAATGTTAAATAAAAAAGTTGATATTGGAGAAAAAAGCTATTTGTCCCACCCCTTTTGTAACTTTTATAAAACATGCGATCGAGATAACTAATTTCAAAGTGAATCACGGTATAATTTATGTCATTTCAAAGGTTGCCGATGAAACATAAGTCGAATCACATGGACTTAAGTACAACTTAACTCAAGGGTCCCTTAAATGTTTGTTCACCAACTTACAGAATTTATTTGGAAGAGGAAGAGAAGTTATAAAGTTCAGGAAAGGCATTTCCCGATTCACCTTCCAAATTTTGAAGGATAATTTTAAAAAAAGAAACAAGAAAACACCTTAAAATGGTGTTTTTTTGGTCTAGAAGACGAGAAAACATACAAAAGTAGGGTTAGAAGGGGATTTCTCGTCCAAAAACCGAGAAAAAAGCGAGTGCACATCGACATAATGCGGTTCGCCATAATGCATTTGGCCATAATATCAGAAATCGCGAGTTAACTCAACATAATGAAAATCGTCGAAAACGTACACTATAATGCATTTGAACATAATAGTTCTCACCATAAAGAAGAGATTTAAAATTTGTCGTTTTGACACAAAATTTGTCGTTTCAACATAACGAAGACGAACATAAAGGAAACTTTCATTTTAAAAAACTTGTCGTTTCGACATAAAACAGTTTCTGTCGTTTGGGCATAATACATCTCACCATAAACTAGGGACAGCCAAAGAACAAGCCTACTTTGCCGTTTAAAAAACGATTATGGCGAAACGACAAAAACCTTAGATAATAGATCTCACCATAAAGAAGATATTTAAAACTTGTCGTTTCGACATAATTTGTCGTTTCAACATAACGCAGATCAACATAAAGGAAACTTTCGTTTTAAAGAACATGTCTTTTCGCCACAAAATTGTTTCTGTCGTTAGGGCAAAATACAACTCACCATAAGGTAGGGACAGCCAAAGAGCAAGCCTACTTTGCGGTTTAAAACGCGATTATGGCGAAACGACAAAAACATTAAAACTTGACAGTTCGCATTAATGCAATTTCCTTGCGAGAGGAAAAAATTAACCCCCCTCGTTTCATAAAACGAGCACATCCTCACGAGAAGAAAAAAACAACCCCCTGTGTCATAAAACGAGCTGATCCCATTGGCCCCTGTTTGCATTTCCTAGTTTATGGCGAGATGCATTATGTTCAATTGCATTACGGTGAACTGCCAACTATTAAGGTTTTTGCCGTTTCGCCATAATCGCGTTTTAAACGTGGAAAGTAGGCTGCTCTTTCGCTATCCCTAGTTTATGGTGAGATATTATGCGCAAATGGCAGAAACAGTTTTATGTCGAAACAACAAGTTTAAAGAGAGGCTTTCATGGTAAGCGTTCTGGTGACAAGCACTTTTTTTTATGTCGACTTGCATTTATTTAAAAAAGTCGTTTATAGCGAAACGCTTTATGTAGAAATGCATTATGCTCAAAGTTTTTGAACCTTTGAGAGCTTTATGATCAATTGAACTATGCCGAAACGCATTATGGTGACCTACAGATTATCCAGCAAGATCCTCGTTACGGTATCTTCCTCCCTTAAGAAACTGAAAGACGCTATTTTACTGAATTTTTATCAGTTTTTAAACAGGAAAACGTGCGTTTTCTTTGGAATTTTGGTCTTTCATCGCCTAAAAATTTTGAACAGTCTGTCCTTAAGGTTTTCTCAAGGTGACCTTAAAACGCCCTTATCTTCAGAGAACAGAATGCATGTTTAACCCCATTTCGTTTAAACGCTTCACCTATCAATAATCGCATAAACTGCATCATAAAACGCAATATGGGCCTCGGAATAAACTAAACTTGGAAACAATAATAATTTTATACTCTACTCACATCCATACCGTAGGTCGCTACCACATAATTATTGCCGGGAAACAATTTCTACCATCTATTGCCTCTTCGTGCTGGAAATATAGATTTATGCGAATAGTTTTGTCGTTCAAACTTCTGAAATTCTTTAAGGGATTTCTCTATGTTTTATTCAATACCTGAAAATTTATCCTACTAAAATAATATGTTTAGGAATATAGGATAAGAATTGACTTCTCAGGTGTTAACTTATGATAGCAGTCACGCGAAAACTGCACGAGATTATATGAGGTGGTCATTAAACAGGGAAAAATGATGTCGTTTGTTAGGATTAGAAGAAATTCGGCTTTTTTCTACAAAAGGTAAAGTTTACAGGGGTTGAATAATCTGATGGGTCGTTAATTTTTTTTGAGGGGAGCTATGGAAAAAGGCCCCAAAAATGTCAAAACTATTTGAAAAGAGCTCAGAAAGATTTCTTTAGACACAAAATGCCAAACACGTGTCAGTCTTAGTTATCCTTTGATCGATAGGACGACATAGTCCATCAAACACATTTTTTTCCCTCAGTTCCTCATAAAATGGGGACTGATTGAGAACAATGATGTTAAAACGGGTGGTAGGACAGATGCGGCTACCTCTGGATGAAACATCTGCTTTTATTATGTCACCTAAAGGAGGAAAACGCTTCCCACACAATGGGCAGGTAGAATCAAGCGCTGAGGGTGTCATTAGGAAGACCGCGTGAAACTTTAATTACCGAAGAGAGAAGGAAGTGAGAGATTTAAAGGGGTGTAATTAATATTTTAGAACAATTTTCAAGTCTTTTTCTATTCCATTAACACCTTCAAACATTTAATTATTAGTTTCACACCAATTTTTAATAGTTTTTTATCTTTCACATTTTTAGCTTCCTTAAAAAAGTTACTGTGATACCCTCCACGACGGGTTTTCGGAAAAGGGTCTTCTAGATCCCGGAGATTCAAATCAAATAACCGATCTCAACTTTGTCTGTGTTGCCGGCCGGCCGTAGCATTTTTCCCGGAACACTTTACGGCCACATTTTTAAACCGATTTTAACCAGATTTTCTCCAAATTTTCTTTAGTCGGTGAACAAGAAAATAACGAGGGCGATTTTTAAATTTTAAATTTTAATCGAAAAAATGGCGAAGATATTCTATTTGAAATTTTCAAATTTCATTTTTAAAAATATTTTTTTATCCCTTCTTTAAATTAAATTTAAAAAAAATTCCCTGCCGAGTTTTTGAAAAAAAAAATCTTTCCTCTCCGTTATACTTTCTCTCAATTTATACTTCCCCTCCCTTATACATCCCCCTACTTTATACTTATTCCTCCGTTGTACTTCCGCTCCTTTATACATCCTCCACAATTATAATTCGCATTCTTAATACTTTCCCTCATTTATACTTTCCCCTCCGTTGTTATACTTCCCCTCCTTTATACTCCTTTATACTTCCTCTCATTTATACTTTCTCCTCCGTTATACTTCCCCTCCTTCATACTTTCTCCAACGTTATACTTCGCCTCCTTTATACTTTCTCCACCGTTATACTTCCCCCTCCGTCATACTTCCCCTCCCTTATACTTCACCCTCCGTCATACTTCCCCTCCCTTATACTTCCCCCTCCGTTATACTTCTCCTCCCTTATAATTCCCCCTCCGTTATACTTCCCCCTCCCTTATACTTCCCCTCCCTTATACTTCCCCCTCCATTATACTTCCCCCTCCATTATACTTCCCCCTCCCTTATACTTCCCCCTCCCTTATACTTCCCCCTCCGTTATACTTCCCCTCCGTTATACTTCCCCTCCCTTATACTTCCCCTCTCTTATACTTCCCATCCCTCATACTTCCCCTCCCTTATACTTCCCACTCCCTTATACTTCCCCTCCCTTATACTTCCCCTCCATTTATCTTCCACATTATTTTTTAAACAATTTTATAATGGGAGCAAAAAATGGGTCGGCTTAATCTTCTTAATAGATTCTGCGTTACAAAGGATTAGTGATGCGGGAGGGTAAATATTCGATTAATTGTTTTCGAGGGGTTTAGTTCTATACTTCTCCTCCATTATACTTCCCCTCCTTTATACTTCTTCCTCCCGTATACTTCTCCTCCACTATACCTCCCTTATACTTCCCCCTCCGTTATACTTCCCCTCCATTTATCTTCGACATTATTTTTTAAACAATTTTATAACGGGGAGCAAAAAATGGGTCGGCTTAATCTTCTTAATAGATTCTGCGTTACAAAGGATTAGTGATGCGGGAGGGTAAATATTCGATTAATTGTTTTCGAGGGGTTTAGTCGCAAAATAACAAATACCTTTTTCGGTTTAGGAAATGGGAGATCAACTCCGACCGCCGACCAGATTGTAAATCTCTAAATTTTAAGCGGAAACGTCCACAACAGCCGGCCGCATCGTTAAATACGAGAGAGGGCGCCCTCTTTTCATTTCTCGCTCAGGTATTAAATTTTCGCCAAAGTGCCGCAAACCGACGGGTTTGTTTATCAATTTGATATGTTCAAACGGCTTTTTCTGTCGGAAATTTTTTTTTAATCGTCATTGCCCTTTTTAGACCTATAAAAAAATTATTACAATCATTGAAATTTATATCATTTCAACAATAAAATTGGCCTTTCAATTTTTCAATAATAAGATTAACTGGTTTTCACTATATGCATTTATGATATAATTAACAAAATGTTTTTATGGTTAACTTTAGAAAAGAAGTTTCGAGGAATGGGGAGAAAAATAAAAGAAATTCAAGTAAAAAGCGCCTTACAAAAGAACGCTTTTATTACATATTTAAGAAATGTATGCTTTTCAAAAGGGTTTATGTACAGAAAGGATTCCCTTCGTTCGGCCGTTTTCGGTTACGCTCGGCCCACGTTTCCGAATCTCCCTTCAGAGTACAAGGGCCCGTTTTCTTCAGTCGCTTTCGCGAGCCCCTCCAGCAAAGACCTATACCCCGATCGAGTTTTTCGTTTACAAAAAAACACGTGAAATTTTTCGTCGAAGGCGATTTTAAGGTTGGTAGACTCAAATTTTATACAATTTAAAATTAATAACTTCATGAAGGCAATGAAATTGTTAAGAATGGACAAAATGGGATACAAAGTCTTATTTTTAGGCAAAATTTGTTTTCTAACAAAATAAATTTGAATTAAAAAAAAGAAATATTAAAATTTCTTTCAATTTTGATTTTCATTGGGGGAAATTTATAAAGAAAAAAAAGAGGTTGAGAAAAAGAAAAAAAAAAGTAGGATTCGAACCTAGGACTTACTGTTTACATGCCCTACGCTTTGCTATTTTTTTATTCATTGATTTTTAAAAATTTCATGACATCGATTTAACCATGATTTATAAATATTTAATACTTCAAGTTGTGTATCAATTTATTTATTTTATTTTAATTTTTGATTTTACAGCTCTGAAATGACCAAATTTTACTCCAGGGAATCAATAATATTTAACTTTTTTTGCCCCCTAAATAGCCATTTTAAAATTTCATTGTCATGCCGAAAAAAAAGACCGCCTTTGACTTATTTATTAGTAAGTTTTTTCTTTTTGGGCAAAACAATTGAACCAACCAAATTTATTATTAGTGTCTATTGTTCATGGTCAATATTTTTAAAAATTTATTTTTTAAGGGGGTAAATGTCTACTTTTTAGGATTATTAATATTCTGGTTTTAATTATACGTTTGATGAGCAAGTGCCTTTTACTGATTGGGAATAGCTAATAGCTAAGTATCAATCTTCCGAGTTGACAGGGCGTAAATGGCTTCTTTTTAAAGAAAACAAGATCCACTTTAGCAAAATCAAAATTTTCATTTTTTACATCCTGGAGGTTTTTCGCCCATAATTCTCAGCAGCTTTCCTTTTAGTTCCATTTTTTTCTCGTTATATTTTTTACTGTTTGGGTTTTAGACCATGCGTAATCGCGCAAATGGGGAACGTTAATTTTTTAGTTAATAAAAGTTACGGAGGGAGAAGAATGAAAAAACGGATATTCCACGACCGGTTTCGGCGTAATACGCCTCATCAGGTGGACTATTTCCTTATTTTTCATTCTCCTACACTTTTTACTTGACTTCAATTAGCCGGTATTTTTCGTTCTTCTCCCTCTGTAACTTTTATTTACTAAATAGTTATATTTTTGTTAGTAAGTTAAGTCATGTTATCTCTCGGATTTTGTAGGGTATATTATATTAAATCTACGTTTATGCAAATTAACCGTTTGTATACTAAACTTGACCTAGGTTTAGGATCCAGATAGACTCAAACCCCGGGGTATTTATAATTTAAAAAATTTTTTTTCCTCTACAGAATTTAATCAAGTTGGCGTTCAATGGACGAGGTCGCGAACTGACATCGCGGTTAAAGGAAGGGAACGTTTTCACAATATTTCGAGTGCCTGTCCTCTCCTTTTTTCCCCCCTTCATTCCAACGTGACAGATATCATCCAGGAGGAGCTATTAAAACCACTCTTCCTACTCTTGGGAATCTAATAAATATATTTAAAAATCGCTCAATTATCTACTTAGCTTTAAATAAAATTTTAATATTTTTTTCACTTCCAGGGGTAGATTTTTGTAAAAAGAACTCGTTTGAAGAGCTTCCAAAGAAAACTTCCTTAAAGAGAAGTAACAATATAGGAGGGGGAAGTATTAAGGAAGGGAAGTATAACCGTGGGGGAAGTACATTTAAAGGAGCGAAAGTATAAAGGAGTACAACGGAGGGGGAAGTATATTGGAGGGGAAGTTTAAGGAGTCTGTTGACTATATTTTTTTCAATGATTTTTCCAAGTTTTCTTTTTTAAATTTGCAGTCTTTTTAAATTTGGTGAAAATCGGTTGAAATCTGTTACCTTAAAGTGTTCCGGAAAAAAATGCTACGGCCGGCCGGCACCACAGACAAAGTTGAGATCGATATAGATCAATCAAGACCCTTCCCCAAAAACCCGACGTGGAGGGTAAAACAATAACTCTTTAAGGAAGCTAATAAACTCAAAAAATTGGCTCCATATAGATTTTATCAGATTCCAAAAGGTTTTTCTGAATTTTTTGTCAAAAATCCTTAATTTTTCTTTTATTATTTTTTTTTTCGATCGTTCCGCCGAGTAAATCATCTTGACCTTATTTTCTTCTTCTTGTTCTTGTTTTCTCTTTCTTCTTGAGTTTATTATTTGTTAATAATTTTCCTTAGTGTTTTGAACCACAAAAACCATTTTCCTCCAAAGATTTTAGGCATTTCTATAAAATTTTCCTAGATTTTAAGGCTTTTTACCAACTAGGTTTTTAGACCGAAAAATCATCATTTTAGTAGGGAGAAATTTCATACTTCCACCCGTTACGAGAGGGACATCCCTTGGGAAAAAATCCCATTATTTCTAGCTTGATGCACACTTAAAAAAATTTTGGAAAAAAAAAACACTTCCCCTCAGTTATACTTCCCCCTCTATTATACTTCCCCTCCTTTATACATCTCCCTCCGTTATACTTCCCCTCCTTGATACTTCCCCCACTGTTAACTTCCCCTCCTTTATACTTCTCCCTTCGTTATATTTCCCACGCCTGACTAAGTTTTTCCTCTTCTTGTTTGGCCTAGGAACTTTAAATTAATTTTTTGATTTCCCCAGAAGATAAAAGATTATTAATTAATTTAAAATTGTTTATCCTTCACATTATAATTAAAATGAATTTTCTTATTAAAAGCTTTTGCCATGAATTTATTAGTAAGGTACATAGGGATAATTTGAACTGTTTTTAGATTACAGTAAATAATACATTTTGTTTTAAAGCAACCCGTTTTTACGAAATAATATTCAAAAATTCAAGTTGAACTCGGAGAAAATTTTTAGTCGAGTAAACAAAAAGGATCACTGAATATTCTGAGGGAAGCACTAAATTTGAACTGCTGCGGGAAAAGTTGCGGTATTCGTAGCGCTTCTTCCTCCATACTCGGAATTTTCATCCTTTTTTTTTTTTGTTGCTACGTAACGCAAATATTTAATTTTGATCCCATTGACCCTCTTGTTTACAATCCAATATTTAATTACGGCCTGGTGTGTTTATAGTAAGCCTGGGTTAATACATTCTACGGTATTAAAGTGACAGGTTGAAATTTGCTTCGGATTTTCAAAAAGTAAAATCGTTTTTACGTGACGAATTTGTGATGTCAATTATTTAATTACTTTTGTAATTTTTAATTCCTGAATTGTTTTTTTTGAATTGTTTTTTAATTCCTGAATTGTTGAATACCCTTCAATGTAGGTTTCTGACCAGATAATAGCAGAACCGCTCACCATAAAAAATCTGCAACTCAACATAATCATAATAGTCGAAAACGTTCACCATAATGCATTTGAACATAATATATCCCGCCATAAAGAAGAGAATTAATACTTGTCGTCTCGACATAAAATTTGTCGTTTCAACATAACGCGTTTGATCGTAAACGAAACTTACATTTTAAAGAACTTGTCGTTTCGCCATAAAACTGTTTCTGTCGTTTGGGCATAATTCATGTCACCATAAAAACAACTTTTCGCATATCCTTGGGAGAGGAAAAAAATTAACCACCTTGTGTGAAAAAACGAGCTGATCACAATGGCTGCCTGCTTGCTTTTCCTAGTTTATGGTGAGATGCTTTATGTTGGATTACATTATGGTGAACTGTCAAATATTCAGGTTTTTGTCGTTTCCATAATCGCTTTTTAAACGGCAAAAGTAGGCTTGCTCTTTCGCTGTCCCTAGTTTATGGTGAGACTCTTTATGTTGAATTGCATTATGGTGAACTGTCAAGTTTTAGATTTTTGTCGTTTCGCCCTAATCGCGTTTTAAACGGCGAAAGTTAGCTTTCTCTTTCGCTGTCCCTAGTTTATGGTGAGATGCTTTATGTTGGATTACATTATGGTGAACTGTCAAATATTCAGGTTTTTGTCGTTTCCATAATCGCTTTTTAAACGGCAAAAGTAGGCTTGCTCTTTCGCTGTCCCTAGTTTATGGTGAGACTCTTTATGTTGAATTGCATTATGGTGAACTGTCAAGTTTTAGATTTTTGTCGTTTCGCCCTAATCGCGTTTTAAACGGCGAAAGTTAGCTTTCTCTTTCGCTGTCCCTAGTTTATGGTGAGATGCTTTATGTTGGATTACATTATGGTGAACTGTCAAATATTCAGGTTTTTGTCGTTTCCATAATCGCTTTTTAAACGGCAAAAGTAGGCTTGCTCTTTCGCTGTCCCTAGTTTATGGTGAGACTCTTTATGTTGAATTGCATTATGGTGAACTGTCAAGTTTTAGATTTTTGTCGTTTCGCCCTAATCGCGTTTTAAACGGCGAAAGTTAGCTTTCTCTTTCGCTGTCCCTAGTTTATGGGAGATGCTTTATGTTGGATTACATTATGGTGAACTGTCAAATATTCAGGTTTTTGTCGTTTCCATAATCGCTTTTTAAACGGCAAAAGTAGGCTTGCTCTTTCGCTGTCCCTAGTTTATGGTGAGACTCTTTATGTTGAATTGCATTATGGTGAACTGTCAAGTTTTAGATTTTTGTCGTTTCGCCCTAATCGCGTTTTAAACGGCGAAAGTTAGCTTTCTCTTTCGCTGTCCCTAGTTTATGGTGAGATATATTATGCCCAAACGACAGAAAGTTTTATGGCGAAACGACAAGCTTAAAGAGAGGTTGTTATGGTGAGAAGCGTTGTGGTGACTTGCACTTTTTTTATGTCGACTTGCATTTATTGAAACAGTCGATTATGTTGAAATGCATTATGCTCAAAATTTTTGAACTTTTGAGAGCTTTATGTTCAATTGCACTATGCCGAAACGCATTATGGTAAACTACAGATATTTTTCGTCCAAATGCAGATTTTTATGTTCAACTGCTTTAGGGTGAAATGCGTTATGTTGAACGGCGTTCTCATAATTTTGGGACAATTTTTAATCTAAAAGCGATGGAAATTGTCCAGCTGTATTAAAAAAAAGTGGATAAAACAAGCCAAACTGCTTTTTAAAAAGGCGACTAAATTAAGTGGATTAGTGTTTCGCCGCGATCGATTATGCTTGAATTTAAATTCCTTGGCTTCTGTCGTCGATAAAGAAAATAAAGTCGGAAAACAAGTGGGGTTGAATAAAAAAAAAAGTAGAAATCTTTGCGGGAGTCTCGGCTTTTAGCCATTCACGATCGCCTCGCGCCTCTTCCGCCTCATTATTCATTCAATGTTGGTCTTTCCGAACGTTCGATAAGTACATAAACATTTTTAAGAATCCCTCATCCGCTTTACTTTCTTTAGATGAATCGTAAGTTTTGATCATTTGGGAAAAGAAATCTGACGTACCTAGGAAGTTAAAAACGTGAGAGTTTTACAGTTCAGAGATCCCAAGGGTTCACAATTTTTCCTCGACGCTCATCTTTTCTCTTTCATTTAGACTCTTGATCCGGGATAAGGGTGGAAATCGTTAAAACCAACGCGTCCCGCACGTCATGCATCAAACCTTTTCAAAGGCGACTTAATCGAAGAACCTATTGAAAAAAAAAAAATAACTCCACTCACGTTTCGCCAATCTTCACACAGAAAAGGGTTCTTTTCTCGGATTTTTATTAAGTGAACCAACAACTTTAAGTAAAAAATTATAAACTAAAATATACAAAAAGTGTCGTGTAAACGTTTGAGTAAATTAGAAATAAAAGCGGGTATCATTAATTAAGAATCTCCGAGGGTTGAAAAAGATTGTGGCCTTGCCATTTTGTCCCCTCGGGAAAACGACCTGCCGTAAAGAAGCTCTCAGCCCTTAAAGGAATAAAAAAAATAGGGAAAGGAGGGAAGGGTCTAAAGAATGTTTTCATCAACAACAATTAACCACGCTCTCCAAATTAGACCCTAAACGACCTGTTAAAACGAAAGCCCTACTGAATTTAAAATGCGAACTCATAAAAAGGGCTAGAACCTAGGCTCAAATTAAACCTTTTAAGCCTTCTCTCAATTTATTCCTGTACTGAAAAATCGTTTTTTTTTCGACGAAGATTGACTTTCGGAGTGAGTCATGCGGCTGAATGAACTGGGAAATTGGTCAAGGTGCTCGAGGAGCAGATGCGGAGCCTCCCCGGGCACTATATCACCATCGTGACCCACAAGGGAAAGTAAGGACCCCCTATGAATCGAATCTCAACAACAGATAGGAAAAGAGGGTGGAGGGACCGAAAAAAAGAGGGGATGCCATTTTTTTCTAAATAATTTGTTTCCCCTACGGGGATTTACCGTAAAAAAAGAAGTTACCTTCACTTTTTTTTTTAAACTTAGCCATATAAAACCCATTTCTTATTTCGGTAAAAGTCGACCTTAATTTCTGCAGATGACACTTAGAATAAAAGAGGTAGATAAATTATCAAAACAATGGCATAATTATTAATAATAAAATCTTTTGTTTTTAATCTAAAGGGTTTTATTTCAGAATTTTAATTAACATTCAATTTCGAACAATGGGTCCTCCGACAGATTTAAAAAATTTAAATTTGCCATTTATGAATGATAAAATAACAAAAACTTTCCTTAAAACTTGAAGAAAAATTTTATACTTTTGGCGGATTGATGACTATTCCTCGACCGCTGCCACCAATAGCGTACCTAAGTTTTATTTTGTTTTGCGAAATATTATGAAAATCAAGAGTTTTGAGGTAAAAATCTACTAAATCTTGCTAAATAAGCTACTTACGAATATTGGTCAAAATAACAAAAAATTATATTTTCTTAAAACTTGAAGAAAAATGTACTTCTGGCTGATAGCAGACTGTTCCTCGATCGCTGCCACCAATAGCGTAGGGTTTTTTTGGTTGATGCATATTAACTCACAAATATTTATTATTACACTTTATCGTATTTATACATCGATTAATCTGCCTCTCCTCATTCTTTCTTTTTTGTCACCAAGGTGGGGGAACGATCCCCGCTTTTTTAATTTTTTTTTTTTGCGAAATACTATGAAAATTAAGAGTTTTGAGGTAAAAATCGACTAAATCTTGGTCAGTTTCACCCTTGATTCAGACTTTTCACCTAAAATCGCACAAAATAGTCTACTCAGGGGATGTTTTTTGATAATAAAACGCCCTTTTTTTGTGCAAAATTTCATAAAAATCAAGAGTTTTGTGGTAAAAAACAATCAATTTTCTCAGTTTCACACTAGATTTGGACTTTAAACCAAATATTACATGAAATGGTCTACTCTGGGTACCTTTTTTGACATAAAAATGCCTTTTTTAGGCAAAATTTCATGTAAATCAAGATTTTTGAGGTAAAAATCGACTATGTACCTGTAAAAAACCCTTTAAAAAACCCTGTAAATCTTTCTTTTGCCACTTATGAATATTGGTCAAAATATCAAAAAATTATAATGTTCTTAAAACTTGAAGAAAATTGTTATGCTTCTGGCAAATTGCCGACTATTCCTCCACCGCTGCCACCAATAGCGTGGGATTTCTTTTGATTGATGAGTATTTTATTGATGCATATTAACTCACATATATTTATTATTAAACTTTATGGGAGCCGTTCATTTTTATACATTTCAAAACCCTTTCGATTCATCTTCCTCATTCTTTCTTTTACCAATGTGGGGAACGATCCCCGCCCATTTTTGGTGAGGAGGGGTAATAAAATGGTCCAATCTTCAAAGGACAAATCTCAGGTTGTCGTATCCAATAATTTTTATTATTCATCACTACTAAACTTCGTATACAAAGCGAGAAAGTTAGTTTCTAATGGTTATATGTTTTCCTCTAAAAGTTCAGAGCAAACATTGCTCTCGGGCTGGTACAATTTAAATTATTTTAGTTGGTTAACTTTAATGAAAATGGATCGCCATTTTTTTCTCATAACGTATATTTTTCTTGGAAACTTTTAAAGAATTAATTTTATGGTTTAATCACCTAATATCATTTGTCGCCATAAAAGCCTACGTTAATTGAAGTGTATTAAATATTCATAAGGTGGTTTCTCCCCCGTACTTCAGGGACATATTTTAATTTATTCCGTCCATAAAAAAATATATTCGTTAATTTTGTAAAAGAGAAAAAAAAATTAAAAAAAATATTTACTTATTTGGAAATTATAAAATTTTTATAAATTAAAATCGTGTGTTTGAATAATTCAAAAAAAGTTTAAAATGTGTGCCGGAGTCCTAGTTTTGAGGGTAAAATATAAAACCCAATTTTCCAAAAGGACGGCTCCCTTTGTGATTTGTACACAAACCCCTTTCCCAGACGCCTGTTTGTCTGAGGGAGCTTTATTACGCCAAACAATTCGCTCCTCTTCAGTCTAAGTTAGACCCTTTCTCCTCTCGTCCGCCGCCCAAGCCTCATCCGACGTACTAAAGGATCGATTTTAATCTTAAAACCATTCTCATTGTTGAAATATGACGGGATTCTTATAGTTTCATTTTCTTCCAGAGAAGATTTTACTTCTGAGATTTTTAAAGTTTTAAACGAAGCCGCAGAAATCCGACGGTAAAGAACAACAGACAAGTATGTGACGGGAATCACAAATATTTGCCCGCTAACTTCACTCTCGCCGACGGATTTCCACCGTCCGGAATCTAAAAACCATAATCCGGACTCATATTTTTCTTTCTGTCAACTTTACAAGTGTTAATGTTATACAAATTTTTACCATGAATACATCTCCTAAAATTTTTAATATGCTCAAAGAGATGTTACTGTAATACCCTTATTGACCGATATTTGGGGGAGGACCTTTCAGACCTTCTAATATCAGACGAAACTCTGCGTCCCATTTTTTACATCAAAACACCCTTTTTGGGAAAAATTTCATGAAAATCAAGAGTTTTGAGGTAAAAATCGACATAATCATCCTCAGTTTCACACTTCATTTGGACTCTGCACCCAATATCACACAAAATGGTCTACTCTTGGTACCTTTATTGACACAAAAACGCCTCTTAAAAGGCAAAATTTCATGAAAATCAAGAGTTTTGATGTAAAAATCGACTAAATCTTGCTAAATTTACCACTTACAATATTGGTAAAAATAACAAAAAATTTAATTTTCTTGAAACTTGAAGAAAAATGTTATGCTTTTGGCTAATTGCCGACTGTTAATCCACCGCTGCCACCAATTGCGTGGGATTTTTTTTGATTGATGGGGATTTGATTGATGCATATTAACTCACATATATTTTATTATTAAACTTTTTGAGGGCCGATCGTATTTTATACATTTCAAAACACTTTCAATTTTTCTGCCTTTTCTTATTCTTTATTTTACAATGGTGGGGGAACGATCCCCGCCTTTCTTTTTCTTTTATTTTTTTACGAAATATCATGAAAATCAAGTGTTTTGAGATGAAAATCGACTAAATCTAAGTTAGTTTCAACCTTGATTCAGACTTTTCATTTAAAATCGTACAAAATTGTTTACTCAAGGGCTATTATTTGATATCAAAACGCTTTTTTTTGGCAAAAGTTCATAAAAATCAAGAGTTCTGTGGTAAAAATCTGATAAATTTGACACTTATGAATAGTGGTCAAAATAACAAAAAATTTAATTTTTTTAAAACTTGAAAAATGTTATGCTTTTGGCAAATTGCCGACTATTACTCCACCGCTGCCACCAATAGTGTGAGATTTCTTCAGGTTGGTGGGGATTTTATTGATGCATATTAATGCAATTAATAATTTTATTAATTATTGCATGTATTTATTACTAAACTTTATGAGGGCCGATCGTATTTGTACATTTCAAAACTCTTTCAAATTATTCTGCCTCTTCTCATTCTTTCTTTTAAAATGGTGGGGGAACGATCCCCGCCTTTCTTTTTCTTTTATTTTTTTACGAAATATCATGAAAATCAAGTGTTTTGAGGTGAAAATCGACTAATCTTCGTCAGTTTGACACTTGATGGACTTTACACCAAACACTACCCGAAATGGTTTACTCTGGGTGCCTTTTTCGACATAAAAAGACCCTTTTTTTGGCAAAAGTTTATGAAAATCAAGAGTTTTGTTGTAAAAATCGACTAAACCTTCGTCAGTTGCGCACTAGATTCGGACTTAACACTAAATACTACACGAAATGGTCTACTCTATTTCCTTTTTTTGACATCAAAGCGCTCTTTTTTAGGCAAATTTTTATTTTGATTTTTATGAAAATCAAGAGTTTTGAGGTTAGGGATGGTTAGGAGTTGTTAGGGATGTCTGCGCATAGTCATAGGCCGCAAATTTTTATCAGATTTTCTTCACATTTTCACAGAAGTTTAGTTAAATGTTACGGCTGTCCTGATAATTTTTATTTTTGTAAATCGCTCAAAATGTCGTTTTTGACATTTCTTGGGGTGAGAAATACGAATCCTGAAGTCGGTTTTTGCGATTTGAAAATGTTTTTTTTCGAACTACCAAAGGTGAGATTCTTTCTTACTTTTTGGACTGAAAATTTTTATTTTTTAAAATCGCTCAAAATGTGGTTTTTGACGTTTCATGGGGTGAGAAGGTGGTAAGTGTGCAATATTTTCAAAAGAAGAAGAATTTAGCCACATTTTTTTAAATATCGTCTCAGTTTATCAAAACGTTATTTTGATGGAACAAAACGTTGGAAAAGGGACAAAGGCGTTTTCCTGACTGAGCGATATTCCCGGAACGCGCTTATAGCGAACTTACTGTCTCCCAAGTTTTTCATTGTATCCTCACTCCATTTGTTCTTGCTAAATGGAGCGTGCTGTCGGTTTAAATGCCCCAGAGGCCTCAATCCAACGCGTGCCAGGAAAATAACATACAAAATAAAAACTTTACCTCAAAACTTTTGATAAAACAGTTTTTGGCTTATCGATAAAACGTTCGTTCGGCGGGGATTAAAACGTACCTATTTTATTGGGGAAAGTTAACAGTAGAATTCTATCGCTTTTATAATTAAAATTTTGTGTAATTCGATCGTTGAAAAAACGGTTTAAATTGAACTTCACCTCATTAAGTGACAATTCATCGAATCTTAATTAACTTTTAAAAAGCGCTAAAAAGAGACTTTAACTTTTTTTTAACCTATTTTGACAGTTTATATCTTAATTTTTGATATTTTTATTGGCCTGCAGAATTTTTAAGGAAGAAAAACCTTTCTCTACATCTAATTTGGCAGATTTCGTCATCGGGGAGGTTTGCGCAGATGGCTAAGAACAATTGAGATTATACTTTTTGATCAGCTGGATGCAATAGTTTTGCATAAACTCAATAAAATCAGACCTCGAGGGTAAAAAATAAGTCATTTTATCAATTTAAACCTTCGTTTAGAATTACTTATAGAAAAAATTGGACGATATGCCCATTTGACAGAAGAAATTTTAACTTCCTTAAAGAAGTTATTGTGATACCCTCCACGTCGGGTTTTTGGGGGAAGGGTCTTCCTGACCCTGGAGGGTCAAATCGAATATTGATCCTTACCGATCTCAACTTTGTCTGTTGTACCGGCCGGCCGTAGCATTATTTCCAGAACACTTTACGGCCACTGTTTTCAACCGATTTTCACCAAATTTTCTTTAGTCAGTGAACAATAAACTAACGAGGGCGATTTTTGAATTTTTAAAAAATGGCGGAGATATGTCTGTTTGAAATTTTAAAAACTGCGCTGCGGCCGAACCGTTGGTCCGATTTTCAATAAATTTTCACCAAATACGCCTTCTATTTTTTACGAATTTTTAGTGAGATAAAAAAATTTTTACGAATTTTTAGTGCGATAAAAATTTTTTTTTGTTTTAGTAGGGAAAAATTTGTTACTTCCACCCGATACGAGAGGGACCTCCCTTGGTCAAAAATCCCATTATTTCTACCTTGATACTTAAAAAAAAAAAACTTAAAACTTTTTGAAAAAAAAAAAAAAAAAAAAAAAAAAAAAAAAAAAAAAAAAAAAAAAAAAAAAAAAAAAAAAAAAAAAAACCTCCTACACTTAGATGACCTCCTTATACTTCCCCTCTTTTATACTTCCCTCCATAATACTTCCCCCTCCGTTATACTTCCCTCCTTTATACTTCCCCCTCCTATATTGTTCCATCTCTTTAAGGAAGCTTCCGTCGGGGCCAGGTCCAGAAAAGTACTTTTAGAACCGAAGTGGGCTTTAATTGAATATTCTAGCTTGGTATATTTCTAGAGAGCATAATGCTTAATGCATATTTTAGATCGTAGATGACAGAAGTAGACGGGTATTAATGGCCTGAGGTCATGTCCGGACTAGAATATTAGCCAGTACTAAAAAAGTCAATATTATCCATATTTTATAAATAAACATCTTAAAATAGCCATGATTCCGTTATTCCAATGAACTCAAGAGGCAATTCAAACATTTCGGGGGGAGAAGTAGCGACCTGTGAAAATGGGAAGAGAGGGTTGTTCACGGAGTGCTAAAAGACAATGGACGTATCAAATGTCATGAAGGGCCATTTTGACTAAATTGCTCCATACCTGGGGGCTTTTTCAGCACAGATTTTTTCCCTCCGACAATTTTTTGTTTCTATAAAATTTTATTGTTTGTATAAAAAACGGGAAACTTAACAAATATAAGCCTTTTTTTTAACCCCTTTTTAAGTTTAATTACTCGTTGGTTATATTTTGTGAGGACGTCTTTCAACTCTTTTAGGATTCCGCCCAGGGAAGATCAACCTTAAATTAAAAGATAAGATTTTACAACTTCACGCACGCATTAAATTAAACACGGTCGGGTGCTCGGTTTCTTTGATAAACTTCCCTCGGCAAGCTTATGAAGGAGTACTTTATTTGTAGGGACTTAATCAAAAGAAAGTATACACTTTTTCGCTTCTCAATATTTAAAAATGCTTCATTACCTTCAAAGCGAAGGTTAAACACTACTCATTAGGTTAAAAAAATTGTTCCTTTCTTAGTTTTTTTTTTTTTCACCAAATATATCAGTCACAAGTATTTTAAAAAATGACGATGAAACTCACCTTTTTCCGGAATTTTCAGCGTTTTCTTCGATTTTCTATTGAATGAATTGACAGAAATTTTTTTGAAAAATTAACCAATAATAGAGGATGAAATGACTGTGATAACTGGTTTCGGCTTAAAAAGCCTCGTCAGGTGAGCTATTCCCTCTATCATAATCATTTCTATCTTTTCACTGTGAACCTATCTCCGAGAGATTTAGTGGATAGAGGGTGGTAACTCAGATTAAAAATTGAGCTTATTAAAATATGTGGACTGTATGAAATTTTATGATAAAACCGAATTCGTAGTGTGATACTCCGGTCGCCTTCACCAATTATTTTAATGTTCGTACTTACCCGGTTTGCAGTTTTCTTCTGGCTCCGCCGTGATAATTGGAGGGATAAGAACGGGAAAATAAGGAAATGGATCTGGGATAATCGAAAGGAAATCCAATGTCTTGGCCTGAAAACGCGGACCGGAAAATGGATGAATCCTTGGAGCGATGCTAGCGATCGGAATTCACACACGTTTATTGTTGACTGAATGCAGTCGAGGGCCAATGAGCCGAAATTATAATAAAATTAATAATTTTAAACAAATGGAAAAAATGAGATTCAAATCCGGACAAAACTTTTTGAACTTGTTCGAACCGTGTCTTCAAAGGAAGAGAGCGTGAGAAAGTGGGAGAAAAGAGTCGTTACTCGCTATCTTAATCTTAAAAGAAATTTGATTGGTTTCTGACACCCCCTCCTAAACATAAATTTTTCGGGAAAAATAAACTTAAAATATCCCGAATTTTTCGGCGTCTTCAGAGGGACTAGCTCACCTGACGAGGCTTTTTAAGCCGAAACGCGTCGTGAGATACCCGTTATCACAGTCATTTCTTCCTCTATTATTGGTTAATTGTTTGATAGTAAAATCAACCCCTTTGCGGAATACACACGCAATAAAAATTAAAATGTATACAATTTTTTGACATTTTTTTTATTTATTTTTGAATAGGAGTTTTCACTTTTTTTATAAAGAATTTTCCTTTAATATCGCGATTTAAAAGATTTTCCTCCAACTCTTTGTAAAAGGATTACGACGAAATTATTCATCTGATTTTCTTATATAATATTTTTGGAAAGAGCTCATCAAAGCCTACACAATAGCTACCTAGCGATTTTTTGGAAAAAATAATTTTAGTCGAAAAGTAAACTTTCTATTTTCCAAAGGAAAACTTTTTCGGAAAAACTGCTCCCAAGACCGCATAAACAATTCCAAACTGACGAAAACTAGCTTTTGCAAAAAATTTTCCGACTAATTTAGTGCTCAAGTATAGGAAAGTAATTTTAGGAATGCTGCGATCTCAATCTTACCGATCAGAAACCAATTTTTAGAACCTAAAATCTCTATGAAAACCAGAATTCACTCTATTTTAATTAATTAAATTATTTTTGGCCATTTTCTGCCACTTTTTACACGATTGCAAAATTTTAAGGCGTTTCGTCAGTACTTTTGGGCAGAAAAATTTATTTACTCTTATTTTTTGACACAGAAACATTTATTTTCCCAGATTTTCCGGTGTTTTGTCCATATATTGGCAAAAAGAGTGTCAAGTTAGCCTCTGGGTTTTTCGGGCCCAAAAACAACAAAAAACCTTCATTTTAGCCTCAATTTTACCAGATTTTAGTCGTTTTTCGAGGCTTTCCGCCACGAGACATTTTTTAGGCGATTTTCATGCGTTTTTTAAGTATTTTTGGGCCGAAAAAAAAACCTCTATTCTATCGTACTTTTTGGCTTTTTTCTCGATAGATCTGCCACAAGGTCAACTTTTTGACAAAGTTAACGTCATTTCTTAAGTCTTTGCGGGCAAAAAACTACTTTTATCCTTATTTATAACACAAAAACCAGAATTTTGATGTCCCAAAAAACGTAAAAACTAGGTTGATTTGTGTTCTTTGAATTTTTTTTTCTTTCAACGCAGTTTTTTGAAATTTCGAAAATTTTGTCAAATGGAGAGAGAAGGGGAGAAAAATACGCAAAAATTTTAATTGTGCGAATAAACTCACGTCGTTAGTAAACAAGGTCTTATCGATCTGATGAGGTAAATATTTAATGATTTATTTGGCCTTCCGTTAGTCGTGTATGGAGTTCGTGACGTTTTTATTAAAATAATAAAATGAGTAAAAATTTTATTGTTTTTCGCCATTTTATCCCCGTTATTTAAAACGCGTGATATAAACAGAAGTTCACGAGTTTCTCACGAATAAGTCTAAAATGCAAAGGAGGTTGGGGTGTGAACATTAAGATTTTAGTGTTTTCACTTTACGGCCAGTCCCTGTTCCGGAATATTGATTATTTCTTATTATAACCCCTTTTCCCGAAAGGCCGGCCCTCATCCGATACTAAAAGCTTATCCCATTCAACCGACCCCCACTCTTATCGGCCCCCATGTGGGAACCTCTGCATATCATTCACCCAGCAAGTAATACATCACCGCTGAAAAGATGGCTTGCGAAATTGATGACTTTTGATATAGAGATTTAAATATTAACGTCTTATAAGCTAAAAGGTGGTAAAATTTATAAGATAAATCGTAGGTGAGTGATCAATGATTTGAACTCCCACCGCATTATGGGTTCAGTTTTTCAAAAAAGTGTTTCTGTCTTTCTTCTAGACTTGACATAATCTGGTGGCTCAGTTTCTCAAATTTATCCATAATATTGAAATATTAGGTGTACAAAATGAAACTCAGCCACAGGGTAAATTTGAATTTTGTAGATTTTCGCCGAGTTTCATTTTGTACACCAAGTAGTTCATTTTTTCAAAATTTTGAACATTTTAGGCGTCCATCAAAAGTTGACCTTCTCCGTGTAAGAAGGTTATTGAAGTATAACCATTAAGATGGTTAATTTTTAAAGGCTTGTAAATCGTAAACCGTTACAGATATTGAAAAAATGCACTAAATAAAATCTGTTGGAAATTTAATTCTCATTAATTTATATTCTATTCATTTTTTCTCTAGGACACACTGTTTTCAAGATAAATTTATTTTAAAAAAATTATTTTCCGAAAATGGTGCATCCTAGAAAAAAATAATTATTTATAAGATAAATCGTAGGTGAGTGATCAATGATTTGAACTCCCACCGCATTATGGGTTCAGTTTTTCAAAAAAATGTTTTCTGTCTTTCTTCTAGACTTGACATAATCTGGTGGCTCAGTTTCTCAAATTTGTCCATAAAATTGAAATATTAGGTGTACAAAATGAAACTCAGCCACAGGGTAAATTTGAATTTTGTAGATTTAGCCGAGTTTCATTTTGTAAACCTAGTAGTTCATTGTTTCAAAATTTTGAACATTTTAGGCGTTAAAGTCCATCAAAAGTTGACCTTCTCCGTGTAAGAAGGTTATTGAAGTATAACCATTAGGAAGGTTAATTTTTAAAGGCTTGTAAATCGTAAACCGTTACAGATATTGAAAAAATGCGCTAAATAAAATATGTTGGAAATTTAATTCTCTTTAATTTATATTCTATTCATTTTTCTCTAGGACGCACTGTTTTCAAGATAAATTTATTTAAAAAAAATTATTTTCCGAAAATGGTGCATCCTAAAAAAATAATTAAGTGCAAATTTATAGAGAATTAAATTTCCTACAAGTTTTATTTATTAGGTGTACAAAATGAAACTCAGCCACAGGAATTTTGTAGATTTTAGCCGAGTTTCATTTTGTATAATATTTACGTGAAGACTGGTGGCAGCGCTTTTCAGATGGTTTGATTTTAGATGTTGATCCGACGGGAAAAAAAAAACAAAATTCTTCCTCAAAATTTAAAATTACCTCGGGAGCCAATTTTGAGGCAGCGATAAACAATCGGTTTATATCCGGTTTCTGACCTTGAAAGGGAGTTAGTTTCTTTCACGCCCTGATTTTCCTCCAAATCTCTATAAAAGGATTACGACGAAACTATTCATCGGATTTTTTTAATTAATATGTTTTTGGAAAAAACTCGTCAAAACCTACAAAATGGCTAGTGGGTTTTTTGGAAAAAATTTTTATTCAAAAAGTAAGTTTTCCATTTTCCAAAGAAAAACTTTTTCGGAAAAACTGCTCCCAAGATCGCAAAAACATTTCCAAACTAACGAGAACGAGCTTTTGTAAAACATTTTCCGACGATTTTTCGTGCTCAAATATAGGAAAGTAATTTTAGGCGAAAAAGTGCTGCGATGTTTTCGAAACAAAATGCTCGGCCCTTAAGGGACACAAGATCAAATAAGAAGTGACATGTTGGTAATTTTTTTCCTAAGCCCACCCTTTACGCGAAGTTTGTTGTATTCAATAAATCAAATTTTAAGAAGGGAGAAGGGAATCTCTTTGTAAGTGTTCGCTAGAAGTTTGTCGGAAACTCTGCTACTATCAAGAAACTCTTAAGAGCGAACCTTAGTTGGGGTACGACGACCAAGTTTAAAAGAGAAGAATCGTCAATTTGCATCTTGATGCTTGTACAGACCTCCCTCGTTTACCTACTTGCAAAAAAAAAAAAAAAAAAAAAAAAAAAAAAAAAAAAAAAAAAAAAAAAAAAAAAAAAAAAAAAAAAAAAAAAAAAAAAAGATAGAAAACATAATAAACTAAAAGAAAAAAAAACTTTTTCATTCAATTCATCTCATAAAATAAACCTATTAAACTTTTTTATATCCAAGAATAAAGTACATAGGTAGTTTGAATAAGATTTTTATCGGGTATTAAAATTTTTTTTATGTTGACCATGTGGCCCTTAGGGTGCGAGTATTACGCAGGAGAGCGGTTCATCTCAATTCATTGGACACTTCCTTGGGCCATTAGCATATCGGGAGCCGTTTCATGAATAGCCCATGGCTAATATCTACCTGACGTTATAATTCAGCTTACGCCTGTAGCATAATTCGGGTAATATTCAAACGCGTACAAGCCATAAATTGAGAGTAACTTACAAAAAAATGACCCGGGGACAACAATTAGATATAAAAATCTAATTAAGAAATTATTTTTTAATACATCCGAAATTAGCTCCTGCTTTCTGTACCTCAGTTGGTAGAGCCTTGGGCTAGAAACTCAAAGGTCGCAGGTTCGAATCCCACCTTGTAACTTTTTTTTCTCCCATCTTCTTAATTTACGTTTAATAAACGCTTAGCTTCCAACGAAAATCCTAAGAGAGAAGAAACAATTTAGGAGGGGGAAGTATAAAAGAGGGGAAGTATAACGGTGGGGGAAGTATAAAGGAGGGGGGAAGTTCAAGGAAGGGGAAGTATAGAGTGGGAGATGGAGTTTAAGAAGATCTTATAAGGTTAAGGAGTCTCTTTAACTCTTTAATTCTTTTAAGTTTTCAAGTAAAAGGGTTTTTTTTCCCGAAAAATTATGTTTTTTTTCGAAAATTTTTTACTTCCTTAAAAAGTTATTGTGATACCCTCCACGTCGTGTTTTTAGGGAAGAGTCTTCCAAACCCCGGAGGATCAAAACGAATATTGATCTTTACCGATCTCAACTTTGTCTGTGGTTCCAGTCGGCCGTCATTTTTTTCCCATTTTGAAAAAAAAAAACTTCTCCCCCGTTTTACTACCCGCTAGTTTTACTTCTCCCTCCGTTATACTTCCCCCTACCTTATACTTACCCTCTTTTATACTTCCCCCTCCCTTATACTATCCCTCCGTTATACTTCCCCTCTTTAATACTTCCCCCTCCTATATTTTTCTTCTCTTTAACTAAGTTTTCGTAGGAAGATCTTCAAACTAGTACATTCAAGTATAATGGTAGAAATAATGGGATATTTGCCCAAGGGAGGTCCCTCTCGTAAAGGGTGGAAGTATGAAATTTCTCCCTACTAAAATGATATTTTTTTTTACACCAAAAATTCGTAAAAAGTATGAGGAGTAATTTGTAAAAATCGGACAAACGATTCGGGCGCAGCGAATTTTTAAACATTTTAAACAGACATTTCTCGAAATTCGAAAATCGCCCTCGTCAGTTTTTTGTTCACCGACAAAGAAAATCTGGTGAAAATCGGTTGAAAACTGTGGCCGTGAAGTGTTCCTGAAAAATGCTACGGCCGGCCGGCACCACAGACAAAGTTGAAATCGGTGTAGATCCATATTCGAATCGACCCTCTGGGGTCTGGAAGACCCTTCCCCAATAACCCGACGAGGAGGGTATCACAATAACTTCTTCAATGAAGTTAAAAATTATGCACAGTTTTGAATTCGATTGATAAAAATTAACATCTTTCAAATTTAAAAATTATGATTACACTTCGGTTTATTATTTCAATGATGTTTATTATCTATTTTGATGTTTAGCGTTGGAAAAAGCGGGGAATCTTTTATGAGCGGGTAGGGTCACCTCGTGGATTGGCTCCGGAACGTCAATAATTGAAGAGGCTTAGGATCTCCGAAACCGAATTGAAATATTGAAAGGTCCAGGAGCTGTAAATTGATAGAAGCAACCTTGCATAAAATTTTTACACCCGTAGATATCTAGAAATAGAGACATCTTTTTTTTATTACAAAAATCTATTTCTGAGGCAAATCCAACTTTTTTATCGTTTTATTTCCAAGTTTATACCATTCACTTTGTTTGATAGGGCTTTATTTTCAGTATAAAATTTATTTTCAATATAATAAAAAAAAAGTTGTAAAAAAAATGAAGCTTTCTGAAAATAATTATGAAATGAGGTTAGCAATTAAGATAATGAATATTATGTTTCAAAAATTAATTGAGTATTTTTTTTAGGTAAGATTTAATTGCGTCCGTTGGAGCTGGAATCGATTGAACGGGCGTGAAGAGAGGAGTTATGCGGTGAAGAATTTCATCAGAGAAAAACCGAGGGCGGATGGGTAACGAAAAAGGGGGAGCCGGTCATTTTTGTCTCTGGAACAATTTTTGTTCGCCCTTTCCCGCCTCCTTCATCACCATTCCGCCAGCTGCTAAACTGTTTCTTTCTCTTGGGATATTTAGGATCTCTTTACCCGCTTGCCGTAATGGAAAATATTTGTTTCCTCCTCCATCGGGCCTCCTCTCATTTCGGATTCATTGCCGCACTTTATAAACCTCACTGAAACATTTTTAAACATTCAATGCCCTTTTTAAAATAGATTTCAAAAAATTGTATCAAAACTATATTCATCGTTGAAAATTCTATAAAAGATAGGTTTCTAGAAGTTCAAAGTAAAGAACCTTTTCAAACTTTTAAAACTAAGATTAAAACTGTACTTTATAATAGAGACCATTCTTTTCCTACCAACAAGAGCCTCTACTTCTAAAAAGAATCACCCTTCTTTGTTAAATTTTCGAAAAACACCTAAATGGGTGTTTAAACACCAATAAATCGACAAGAACGACCCAAAACCCTATAAAAGAGATGTTTAATGCACAGATGACTAATAAAACGGGTTTGCTGGAATAGAAAATAGACGAAACTGACTAACAACAACGTAAAAAAGATGTTTAACGCCCATACACCTGATTTAATGGGTGTTTATACACCAGAAAATCGACAAAAACGACACAAAACCCGGGTAAAAGAGATGTTTAACGCCTAGACGCCTAATAAAACGGGCTCGCTAGACCAGACAGCAGAAGAAAATGACCAAAAACAAGGTTAAAAAGATGTTTAACGCCGGTACACCTAATTTAATGGGGTTTATACCTACACCAGAAAACCGACAAGAACGACGCAAAACCCGGTTAAAGAGATGTTTAAACGCCTAGACGTCAATAAAACGGGCTCGCTAGACCAGATAGCCGAAGAAAATGACCAAAACAAGGGTCAAAAGATGTTTAACGCCAGTACACCTAATTTAATGGTGTTTATACACCAGAAAATCGACAAAAAACGACACAAAACCGGTAAAGAGAGGTTAAACGCCTAGACGCCCAATAAAACGGGCTCGCTAGACCAGATAGCCGAAGAAAATGAGCAAAAACATGGTTAAAAAGATGTTTAACGCCCATACACCTCATCTAATGGTGTTTATACACGAGAAAATCCACATTAACGACCCGAAATCCGGTAAAAGAGATGTTTAACGCCAGTAACCTAATTTTATGGGTGTTTATACACCAGAAAATTGATAAAACGACTCAAAACCCGGTAAAAGAGATGTTAATCGCCTAGACGCCTAATAAAACGGGCTCGCTAGACCAGATAGCCAAGAAATAGGCCAAAAACAAGATAAAAAAGATGTTTAACGCCCGTACATCTAATTAAACGGGTTTTATACACCAGAAAATCGACAAAAACGACACTAAACCCGGTAAAAAAGAGGTTAAACGCCTAGACGCCCAATAAAACCGCTAGACCAGATAGCCGAAGAAATGAGCAAAAACATGGTTAAAAAGATGTTTAACGCCCATACACCTCATTTAATGGGTGCTTATACACCAGAAAATCCACATTAACGACCCGAAATCCGGTAAAAGAGATGTTTAACGCCAGTACACCTAATTTTATGGGTGTTTATACACCTGAAAATCGACATTAACGACCCAAAATCCGGTACAAAAGATGTATAACGCCTAGACGCCTAATAAAACGGGTTTGCTGGACCGAAAACCGACGAAACTGACCTAAAACAGGGTAAAAAAGATGTTTAACATCTTAACACCTTATGGTGTTTATACACCAGAAAATCGACTAAAACGACCCAAAACCCGTTAAAAGAGATGTTAACGCCTAAGCACCTCATAAAAGCGTTTGCTACACCTGAAAATCGAAGAAATGATCCAAAACCCGTAAAAATGTTTAACGCCTAGACGCCTAATAAACGGGTTTGGTGGACCAGAAAATCGACGAAACTGACCTAAAACAAGGTAAAAAAAAGATGTTTAACATCTTAACACCTGATTTAATGGGTGTTTCTACACCAAAATCGACTAAAACGACCCGAATCCGGTAAAAGAGATGTTAAACGCCTAAAACCTCATAAAACGTTTTGCTACACCAAAAATCGAAGAGAATGACCCAACCCGTTAAAACGATGTTAAGAGCGAACACCGATAAAACGGGTGTTTCCACACAAGAAAGCCGACGAAATCGACCCAAAACCCGGTAAAAAGATGTTCAACGCCTAAACACCTCATAAAACGTGTTTGCTAGACCAGAAAATCGAATAGAATGACCAAAAACACGGTAAAAAGCTGTTAAACGCCCGAACACCTGATAAAACGGGTGTTTCTAGACCTGAAAACCTAGGAAAATGACTTAAAACCAGTTTAAAAGGTTGTTTATTGCATGGATGTTTCTAGTGCAGAAAATCGAGGAAAAAAGCTTCTTTAACGAGAGAAGGCTACTCGACTAGCTTGTGTGGGGGGAGGGCTTCGGAGTCTCCCACTTACAGTCCGCCAATAGGATCAAAAAAATCTGATAAAATGGGGTTTTTTCCCTGGCTAACATGGTCGATTAATGTCCGTTTTGTTTTTAACTTAAATTTCCGGTCTGACTGTTTCGGAGTTTGTAACATGGGGGAGAAACGGAAACGTATAAATCGTCGTTAATCCTTTTGTAAAACGCATTTTTTCCGTGAAGATACGATTTTGTTCTTCAATCATCCTTTTACGTGCTCGTGCCGTTTGGGGAACAGCCATGCCACGAACATTATGATTAATTCGCTCGCTTCAGAGGTTGGAGCACGGGTTTAGACGTCCCCCGGATGAACTGTTTCGGAGTTTGTAACATGGGGGAGAAACGGAAACGTATAAATCGTCGTTAATCCTTTTGTAAAACGCATTTTTTCCGTGAAGATACGATTTTGTTCTTCAATCATCCTTTTACGTGCTCGTGCCGTTTGGGGAACAGCCATGCCACGAACATTATGATAATTCGCTCGCTTCAGAGGTGGAGCACGGGTTTAGACGTCCCCCGGATGATCTATAGTCGTCGGACCCCTTGAAAGCGGAGTTTTTGCCCACTCTCCCGAGAGCCGAAACATTTTTTTCCCACAACTTTTCAAAAAAAAATTTTTTTCACCCACTTATGAATACGACAAATGAATTTTCATTATTTGCTAAACGGCTGAGCTTTGACGCTATAAATCTAATACGCGATCAACAATTCAAGTAACGTAAATTTGATTTTCCTTTTATCACATTTATGATTTCATCTATATGCATGGTCGAACGCACTTAGGCGAAACCTTCGACCGTAAGCCGCCGGATTAACGTTTCTAAGCCCGCCCTTAAATCACCTCCACCTGTTCACGTCGTGTCAACTCTGATCCCCTTACAAGTGTATATCGTTCCAAGATACGAGGATATAATGTGTAATTGAATACATGCGATACTATGCAAATGGTGCCTCGCTTTAATTCAAAACAAACAATTCATGAGAGGCTTTGTTAAAAATTAATTATTCATTCAATACACGTCATTATTAAAATGAGACCATGTTTAATTTATTTTTTATTTTTTTATTGTTGACTTGATAATTTGTCTGTAAAATTATTCGTCTATATTTTAGATACAATCAGTTTCCGGTTCTCGAGGTGGGCGATTTTACCACCCAGGTTTGTATACGACGACGAAGAAAATTAAGAAAATTGGGAACCATGCTTAGAGGGCAGCACAAATCAAGAAGCGACAGAGAGAGAGCGCTGTAGCCCATCACCGGCTTTCCCCCGAGACAGGGCAAGAAACAAAAAGGACAGTCAGTCTCTTTGTCTCCGTTCGAGTGGAACCGTCAAAAGTTGTAATAGTCTCAAAGTGGGAGTTAGCCATTTTTTATTTGAAAACCTAAACCAATTTTTGTTTTCTAAAGTACTTTTTGTGTTATAGAACTTAATTAAATTTTATTTGTGTAAGTTTAGTTTTAATTGTTTTTTTTACGCTCGACATGGAGCACCTCGAAGAAGGAGAAATCCTTGATAATTTTTCATCGCCCAATGTGTCTCCCCCGACATCAGAAGTGGGATATGAATCAAACAACGATCACAACATCAACGAAGCTGAACAGAATACTACGCAATATCTTGAGCGCCGCCATCTTGAGCCAGAACGCCGCCATCTTGAATCTACTACGCAAAAGGAAGGTCAGTCGGATTCGGATAATTTTCTTTCGGCCCAAAGTTTGATAAAAGGAATGAATGCTCAAAATGAGTCCCTAAAGTTTTTTATCGGACTTAGTAAAAACACTCCCTCAAAAGGAGACTTCGAAGTTCTTAACCTTACCAGAATTCAATCCATCCATTGACGGTTCCGAGCCACGGTCATGGCTGGCCACAGCAGATTTATGCTTACGTGATAATCCACGCACGGGAAGCAACCTAATTTTGTCATTGAGCAAAGCGTTGAAAGGAGACGCAGCTCGTTGGCTAGCACAGATATCATCCAGACATGACCTGGGACAACTTCAAATTACTGTTTATGTCGGAATTTGATTCAACTGTGACTCCAGCATCTTTGCTTATAACCTCTCTACAATCGTCACCTAATGAAAATGAATCTTTTGTCTCGTATGCTTCGAAATGCTTGGAACTCTTTCTTCACGACTCGGAAATCTTACAAATCAGGAACTTCTTGTTTCTTTAGTAATGGCCCATATGTCAAAATTTAGCAACAGGATAAGTCATGTAGTATACAGAAGAAGTATTAAGCCGGGAAAGACTTTTAAAAGAACTACAAGCGTTACAATCAGTAAAAAGACATTCAAATTCTCCTCGAGATATAATGATGCAAAGAGACCCAGATTTTACTGCTCGTGAAACACCGATTTGCAAATTTTGTCATACGAAAGGGCATGTAATATCGGATTGTCGTAAGCGACAAAAAGGACAATCCAGGACACCATCTTCATCGCAGATGACTCAAAAGGGAGTACATCAGAGTTCTTCGCAGAATAAATCATTTTCTTGTTGGACATGTGGATCAACGGAGCATCTGGCAAGGAATTGCAGTCAAGGATCGACTTCATCGAGGAAGCAGCCGCAGTATAGAAAGCAGAATCTTCCGGAGAAAACAGTCAACCTGTGTGAAATCGCTGTTCCTGGCTCGCTTACTCATAAAGGTCAGATTTTTGCGTTTTCTTTGATTCTGGTTCTGAATGTTTTAATGAGAGATTCCGTACAATCAAATTTTACTGGTCCTATTTTTAATACTCCTGTCATATTGAGTGGTATTGGTTTAGCCAAAGTAACGAGTAAATCTCAGATTGTAGTTGAAGTCATTATTAACGATTTACCTTCAAATATGTTTTCATATCGTTCCGAATGTTCATATTACGTCAGATTTAATAGGGAAGGGAAATCCTTACCCAAGGAGTTAAAGTAATTTTGTCCAATACTTCTTGCACATTTATACCTGCGGATTTACCCCAATTAAAATCACGTGACAAACCAAGTTTAAAAGACCATTTAAATCCCCCTATTGTTCACAGTCAATCCGAAGTTAATGAGACGGAACAAAATAGATCTGAAATTTTAAATTTAGAAAGTACAGAGAGTTTAGAAGATTTGATAGTTGAGTCCGTTCAACATTTTAATAGTGACAAACCAACCGAAAATATTCCTACTTCAAAATTTGACAATATTATTACCGAGATTCCTGCCGACCGTAGACCCGAATTGCTTGCCATTCTGAATAAATACGATGACTATTTTACTGAAGGATTACCTCGAACTCGTGTAAAAACTGGTGAATTGCTCATTCGATTGATAGATCCTTCCAAAATTGTTTCTAGAAGACCTTATCCTTTATCTCCTGTTGATAAGAAGGCTTTGCGTGAGCATATTGCTGAACTTGAAGCTGCGGGCATAGTTAGGAAAAGTAGTTCTCCTTTTGCTAGTCCAATTTTACTTGTTCCTCGTAAAAATGGAAAGTTCCGTATGGTCTGTGATTATAGGATGTTGAACTCAAATACTGTAGCTGAACATTTTCCGTTACCATTAATTAAAGACCAATTAGCTCGCTTAGCTGGTGCTCGCTTTATGACAACTCTTGACATGGCAAATGGATTTCATGATGATAACTGCCCCCACGATAGATGAATCTTTAAGTAGACTAGATACGGTATTAAATGTTCTTACTCAGTCTGGATTCTCGATTAAACCATCTAAATGCACTTTTGTGATGACAAAAACTAATTATTTAGGATTTGAAATAAGCTCAGGTGAAATACGTCCTAGTTCAAGTAAAGTTCAAGCTCTTAAAGCGTTACCTCCTCCATCCAGTGTTCATTCTCTAAGGCAATTTATCGGTCTTGCTTCGTATTTTAGGCAATTTATTCCTAATTTTTCCATAATCGCCAAACCTCTCTATGAATTGTTGTCCGCTAAATCAAATTTAATTTGGCTTCCACAACATGAAGAGGCGCGGCAAAAAGTTATTTCTTACTTGACAACCGAACCTGTTCTCATGATTTTTGATCCCCAGTACCCCATAGAACTGCATTGTGATGCTTGCTCGATTGGTTATGCTGGAATTTTGATTAATATTGTGAATAAACGTCCGCATGTTGTTGGTTACTTTTCTAAACGTACAACTCCAAGTGAATCTCTGTACCACAGTTATCGTTTAGAAACATTAGCTGTCGTTAGGTCAGTTCAACATTTCCAATCTTACCTTCAGTATCAAAAATTTAAAGTCGTCACAGATTGTCAGTCCCTCAAGGAAAGTTATCAAAAACAGAATCTTAATCCCATGGTGCACAGGTGGTGGTGCTACCTTCAAGCATTTGATTTTTCGATGGAATATCGATCTTCAAAGAGAATGCAGCATGTAGACTATTTATCTAGGCACCCACTTTCAGATGATACGTTAAGAGTTGAAGTTGTTGCGATTTCTGATGATCCAAATGATAAGTCCATTGAGTTTCCGCTTTCTTCATCAAATTTGTCTAGTGAACAGAAAGAGGATAGTTGTTCTACGAACGTTGTTTCTCCAATTCCCGAATGTACTCCAGTTATGGAAGTAAATTTGTTAGAACTGCCAGATAATTGGATACTGCTAGCGCAGCAACAAGATCCTGAAATTAATGACATTAAAAATAAACTCCAAAATGATGAATTTCCCCCAGATTTAAGGCAAACTTATGAGATTAGGTCAGGTATTCTTTGTAGAAAAGTACAGCGAAATTCGCGTTCTCGCACTGTTCCCATTCTTCCTCATTCGCATAAATGGTCCATTGTGTACAATTTTCATGATAATTTGTCCCACGTTGGATGGGAAAAGACGTTAGAAAAGCTAGCTGAATTTTATTGGTTTAAACACATGTCGAAGTATGTACGAAACTTTGTGGAAAATTGTCTCACTTGTAAGATTGCTAAAACGACTTCTGGAAAAACTCAAATTAGGTTACATCCGATTCCGAAGGTTGCTGTACCCTTTCATACTGTGCATATCGATATTACGGGCAAATTAAGTGGCAAGAATGATTCAAAAGAATACGTTGTCGTCTTGATAGATGCTTTCACTAAGTTTGTTTTACTGCATCATACTCGCAGGTTAGACACAGCAAATGTCATCCAGGCTCTGCAGCATTTAATTTCTCTTTTTGGAACTCCTACTCGTTTAATCGCCGATCAGGGCAGATGTTTCGCTAGTCGTGAATTTAAGGAATATTGTAATCAAAATCGTATCGAACTCCATTTAATTGCTACTGGTGCTGCTAGAGCAAATGGACAAGTTGAACGTGTCATGTCAGTTTTGACGAACATGCTAACTGTGACTGAACTAGGAGAAAAGACTTGGCAAGAGTCTATTCCGGACGTACAACTGACCATTAATTGCACTTATAATCGGGTGACAAAGGCCTCTCCACTTGAGATGCTGGTAGGCAAAGTAGGCAGACCATCTTCTTTAATTACTCCCACTGATGAGGTAGTTGATAATAATGCTATTAATTTAGAAGAGGTGCGCGACTCTGCATCTCGTAACATGCTAAAGTCTGCTCAATATGACAAGGAACGTTTTGATAAAAATAAAGCTCGAATTAAATCTCTCTCTGTTGGCGATCACGTACTAATTCAGAATGAACCACGGAATCAAACGAAATTAAGTCCGAAATTCAAGGGACCATTTAAAATCATTGAAGTTTTGACTAATGATCGCTATTTGCTTCAATCTTTGCGAGGCAATCGCAAGTACACTTACTCGCATGATCGTTTAAGAAAGTACCTGATTTGGCTTGTGATCTAGGTTCTGCTGTGAATCCTGATGATCCTCCTGCTGGGCCTTCAGCGCCGGCATCCGAATGAAGCCTTAAATGTTTTGTTGATGACCTTGCATGGAGCGCAACCGTTTATGTAATTCTTAAGCATTCACAAGTTCCAATGTTTTTCCTTTTTATGGCTCTGTAATGATTTCTAAGTAATGATAATAATAATGATAATGCTAATGGAATGCCTTTTATTTACACATTTCCGCAACCATATTGTTAATTTCAAGAGAGAGCATATGACGACATGGATATGCAGTATCCGTTGGTGACAGTCAGTATGACTCAGTGTGACAGTCGTTTATGGCATAGCTCTGTCTGTCTTCGTAGATTATAACTGCGTACTGCTGGGGAGAGATGATTTCTGATTGTAAGTCGCCGGTGCATTCTCCGTCACGGGGCAGTGCTCAACCATAGTTGTGTAAGTCGCTGACGTGTTCGGGTTGTAGGGCGGTGCTAATTGTTTCTTCTCTGCTCCGGTGTGTCCAGTTCGTTTGGTATGTCTTTGCTCAAGTGTGGAGCAAGAGACCGTTCAAGATACATGGTGCTGTATCCCGTTTGCCAGAGCTGTGTGCATCAACTTTCTGTTCATACCGTTTGCATACCTGGGTTGGTATTTCGTCATCTCTCGTGTTGGAACTGTAACTTGTGTTTGCCATCGCTTGTGCATGTTTGGCACTTGCGACTCCCGCTGTTGAGGCATGTTTCACGTTGTAGCTCATGGATGGTCCGTTGCCTCTGTGGCTTCTCAAATTTTTTGTGCTCAGTTTGCGCATGTTTGTCAGGAAGCCCGAGTGTTTGCTACTGTTTTCCCGTTTCTTTTCCAGACCCAGTGTCCGAGACGTCCACTGTGTCAGGATTGGCCGTGTCGACGACGAAGAAAATTAAGAAAATTGGGAACCATGCTTAGAGGGCAGCACAAATCAAGAAGCGACAGAGAGAGAGCGCTGTAGCCCATCACCGGCTTTCACCCCCGAGACAGGGCAAGAAACAAAAAGGACAGTCAGTCTCTTTGTCTCCGTTCGAGTGGAACCGTCAAAAGTTGTAATAGTCTCAAAGTGGGAGTTAGCCATTTTTTTATTTGAAAACCTAAACCAATTTTTGTTTTCTAAAGTACTTTTTGTGTTATAGAACTTAATTAAATTTTATTTGTGTAAGTTTAGTTTTAATTGTTTTTTTTTACGCTCGACATGGAGCACCTCGAAGAAGGAGAAATCCTTGATAATTTTTCATCGCCCAATGTGTCTCCCCCGACATATATTGTGTCGATTATGGAGGCAGTTTAATCGAACTCTATGATCTAAAATAAGAATTGAGAAAAACGTCAATTTCCTGTGGATTTCAGAAGGATAGTGTGGTGAGGGTTAAAAAAATTTTTTTTTTCAATCAGCAGTTTTTTTTTCGACAATTTTTTTAAGTATCAAGGTAGAAATAATGGGATTTTTGCCCAAGGCAGGTACTACTCGTAACGGGTGAAAGTATAAAATTTCGCCCTACTAAAATGATAATTAATAAAAAAAAAGATTTCGTTGATTATACACCAAAAATAGGTAAAATATATAAGGAGTAATTCGTGAAAATATGGGTGAAAATTGGACTGCAGTGAATTTTTTAAAATTTCAAACAGACATATCTCCGCCATTTTTTTGGAAATTCAAAAATTGCCCTCGTTAGTTTTTTGTTCACCGACAGAAGAAAATTTGGTGAAAATCGGTTGAAAACTGGCCTTAAAGTGTTCCGAAAAAAATTGTTACGGCTGGACGGCCAGCCGGCACCACAGACAAAATAGAGATCGGTAAAGATCCAATTGACCCTCCGGGGTCGGGAAGACTCTTCTCCAAAAACCCGACGTGGAGGGTATTACAATAACTTCTTCAAGGAAGTTAAAAAAACCCTTATATTATACTCTCTCTCATTTTTTCTCGGTTATCAAGCTGAGAAACCCACTTTGACTTCATTTTTTTGCCATTTTTACATTTTTTCAGCTAATAAATCCATACACGTATTTAGTCTTATTTTCTCGTTTTTATCCCTAATTTCACCAAGAGAATCCCGTCTTAAAGAATTATCCGAATTTTTTGCTGTGTTTTTTTGGTCAGCCATTTTTATCAGGTTTTTTTTATGGTTTTCCGGGAAAAAAATCCTTTTTGTTGAATTTGTTGGCTGGAAAACCCCATTTTGCCGGATTTTCATGTAGGCATTTTGCTCAGTTATTTTGCCTAGAATCCTACTAGAATCTGTCCTAATCATCTTTACATATGAGGCGCTCTGGGTACGAAGGGCGAACTCAACATCGGACAAATTTTTTTTTTTTCATTTTCAGATTCCAGACCTCTTGGTGAATACACCCATATAATTTTTATGTTGATTTCGCCCTTTTTTCCCCTTTAAATACGTGAAAACCGATATGCGGCAAAGCTCTAACTGCGATATCCGAGCGGGTACGAAGGGCGAACTCCACATCCTAGTCCACAACCCCCACTCCTTTTCCCATTCCAGGACATGACTTTTCTGTTGAGTTCGCCCGTAACATAAAACTTTAAAATGCGAATATCTCGAAACTACGTTTTGTTGAGTTCGCCCTTCGTACCCGGAGCGCCTCATATTTACCAAAGTTTTTGAAAATTTTCACGGTTTTTCTTCCCTATTATCCTTGATTTTCGCGTTTCGCTTAGTTATTTGGGGGAAAAGTCACAATTTTTCAGTCATTTTTTTCGGTTATTCCGCCCACATTTACCATATTTTCAGTTTTTTAAGCGTTTTTCAAAGTTTTTCTTGGAAATAACACTCATTCAACCAAATTTTTGTCATTAATTCGTAATAAAGAATTAATAAATCCTGAAAAGCGTTTTTAAAAAAAAAATTCTTAAAAAAGTCAATAAATAATAAAGTTAAACAAAGGCCCTTTATCAAGGCTCTATTGTTTGGTAAATGAGACAAAATTTAGCTAAAGAGGTTATATTTTGTCGAAAAATAGCCCAATTTAGATAATAGGAGTTCAAAAGGCCGTGAGAAGGGATCCCGATGGATTTGAAATCAATACCCCAATAATTTTCCTAATTTCATGTGATTTAGCCCCTGAAAAACTGCCATCAGAAACAAAAGTCGATAAAATGTCACTGATCGCTTGGGGTCTAAAAGACCGGTAAAAAAATCTAATACCAACGTGTGCTAAAAATAAAAGTACGAGTCATCCGCTATTTTCTCTTCTCACGTCAAAGGATTCAATCATTCAGAATCGATATGGATATTTTCCAGTAAAGCCGAAGGTTGCGGCTTTTACCTGAAATATTTTGGACGATGGAAATCTGTGAAATGTTAATTCCATTCACGGTCAGTTAACGTTGATATCGGTTTGAACAGAACCGCGATCTAACAAGGCGCTTAATAATCTACTAAATTAATTCCCAACACAATCCAAACATAACTAGCTGCCGATAAGTTAATTGATTTATGTTTTTTAAGTTAAAGACGTTATTGTGATATTCTTCACGTAGGGTTTTTGGGGAAGGGTCTTCTAGACCCCGGAGGGTCAAATCGACCGATCTCAACTTTGTCTGTGGTTCCGGCCGGCCGTCCGTAGTATTCTTTCCGGAAAACTGAAGGTACGGCCGCAGTTTTCAACCGATTTTCACCAGATTTTTACCAAATTTTCTTTTGTCGGTGAACAAGAAACTACAAGGGCGATTTTTAAATTTCGAAAAAATGGCGGAGATATGTCTGTTTGAGATTTTAACGAATTTGCTGCGGCCGAACCATTGGTTCCATTTTCGCCAAATTTTCACCAATATTACTCCTTTTATTTTTGCGAATTTTCGATGTAAAAAAGTTATCATTTTTTTAACATTAATTATCAGTTTAGCAGGGAGAATTTTCATACTTCCACGCGTTACGAGAGAGACCTCCCTTGGGCATAAATCCCATTATTTTTACCATAAAACTAAAAAAAAATTTCGAAAAAAACTATAAAAGTTCTTGGAAAAAAAAAAACATCCCCCTTCGTTATACTTTCCAACCTTTATTCTACCCCTCCCTTATACATCCTCCTCCGTTATACTTCCCCTCCTTTGTACTTCCCCTCCTTTATAATTCCCCTCCTTTATACTTACCCCTCCCGTAATACTTTCACCTTCCTCATACTGCCCCCTCCATTATACGTCCCCTCCTTCGTACTTCTCCATCCCTTATGCTTCTCTATCCGTTATACTTCCCATCCCATATACTTCCCACTCCGTTATACGTGTACTTCCCCTTCTTTGTACATCTCCATCCCTTATACATCCTCCTCCGTTATACTTCCCCTCCTTTATAATTCCCATCCTTTATACTCCCCCCCCCCCCCCCCGTTATACTTCCACCTTCCTCATACTTCCCCCTCCGTTATACGTCCCCTCCTTCGTACTTCTCCAACCCTTATACTTCTCATCCCATATACCAGGTGTGTAACTATGAAACCGGAATTCAGTTATAGGCAACCCTAGCTTCAACTTTAGCAACATATTTGGCCCGCAAGCAGTGCCATTTTGTTGTTTAAATATAAGACTGGGATTATGAACACTTCACAACCCAAGCTTCAGTGTAACGGCTAAGTTTGGACTGTACGGAACATGTCGAGGTTCGTACCCGGAAAGACCCATTTGCGGACAGCATTGATTTTCTGTAAATCACTTAAAGAAAACTGCTTCCGAATCGCATCAAATGCTTGTGGAAGCCTACGGTGACCATGCCCTTGGTAAATCACAACGCTACGAGTGGTTTAAAAGGTTTAAAAGTGGAAATTTTGACGTCGAAGACGAAGAACGTGGAAGACCACCAAAAAAGTTTGAGGACCATGACTTCAAGCTCTGTTGGATGAAGATGACACTCAAACGCAGCAACAACTTGCAGATTAGTTAAATATCACCCGAGAAGCTGTTTTGTACCAATTGTGCACACTTAGCATTTACTTTCTATTATGGAATTCCGGTTTCATAGTTACACACCTGGTACTTCCCCCTCCATTATACTTCCCCTCCATTATACTTCCCCTCCTTTGTACATCTCCATCCCTTATACATCCTCCTCCGTTATACTTCCCCTCCTTTATAATTCCCATCCTTTATACTCATACCCCCCCCGTTATACTTCCACCTTCCTCATACTTCCCCCTCCGTTATACGTCCCCTCCTTCGTACTTCTCCAACCCTTATACTTCTCATCCCATATACTTCCCCCTCCATTATACTTCCCCTCCATTATACTTCCCCTCCATTATACTTCCCCTCCTTTGTACATCTCCATCCCTTATACATCCTCCTCCGTTATACTTCCCCTCCTTTATAATTCCCATCCTTTATACTCATACCCCCCCCCCCCGTTATACTTCCACCTTCCTCATACTTCCCCCTCCGTTATACGTCCCATCCTTCGTACTACTCCAACCCTTATACTTCTCATCCCATATACTTCCCCCTCCATTATACTTCCCCTCCATCGTATTTCGCCCTTCATTATACTTCCCCTCCTTCGTAATTCTCTCTCCGTTATACTTCTCCCTCCGTTAGACTTCCCGTCCTTCGTACTGCTCCCTCCGTTATACTTCCATTCCTTCGTTCTTCTCCCTCCGTTATACTTGCCCCCCGTTTTATTTAAAAAAAATTTTTTTCTTAAGTTTTATTCTTTATAAAATCTCTTTAGATTTGCCGACTGAAAAAAAAAAAAAAAAAAAAAAAAAATCCCTCATACAAAGCCTCTCTAAATCCCTTTGAGTTTCTGTCATTTTTTTTTCTTTTTCCTCCGCTTTCTAATTAAAATTAAAGACATGTCTCTGAATATGGGAAGGTCCATTACTACAACAGTGATGGTTTAGGGAATCCAAAAAGGGATCAAGGAAAGAGTGCCTTAGTGTATGTAATGCAGGATTTAGACTCGTAATCCTCATGCCCTGAAGAAAAACATGAAAGCTTCTTAGACTAACGCTGTAAAAAATAAAATAAAGAGGAAAATCCCCCAAGACAAAATGGGACAAAAATTGAATGATTTTAAAAATAACAATAAATTTCTTTTAAGGTTACAAAAAGTCATTTTTATAAAAGGGATGTTAGGTATTAAAATTTTTATTTTTATAGCGAGGGAAAGGGAATGAAAAAACCGGAGACTACACTAGTAAGGGTTAAGCAAGGGAAGAGAGTTAAAAAATAAGGAAATAGTCCACCTGATAGGGCATATTACACCGAAACTGGTCGTGGAATCTCCGTTTTTTTTTTCATTCTATTTCCCTCGCTATAAAAATAAAAAGGTTTAATTAGGTTTGGAGTGTAACGCTATTTAGAAATGCCGTTTAAAGTTTTCATATCATACCTTCTTGAGCTTGAAAAGTCATTAGAGAAAATAATTTCTTATTAAAGCAGCTCTAAGCGAGAAATAAGAATGAAAAAGGGGTTAGAGGGTCTACAATAAAATACAAGTTAAAGAGCGTTTTCTTAAAAGAGGGAAAAAAAATGTGTTCTTTACTTTTCAAGGGTACGGACAACTTAATAAAGGAAATTCGTTTTAAAAATTAAAGTTTTAAATGTTACATTTTGTTAATTATAAGTTGAAAATTAAAAAGAATATTTTTGTTCCTTTATGAATTTTTTTTTTTCGACAATGGCTGAAACAATCGAAATTGGCCACATCAGCCAGACAGAGTAGAACAATTTTTTTTTTATAATAGGGAGCAATTTGGGATGTTCTTGGGTAGCTCCAGACCGAATTTTTTTTCACATAATTTTAAGGCGTCTTCCTCAGCCAGGAACGCAAATTTTACCCTATTTTTCCTCGTTTTCCTCTTTCTTTCTGCGAAAAGGAAACCTTTTTGCCGATTTTAAGAAGTTTTAGTGATTTTTGCGGCCTAAAAAACCCCATTCCCCTGTTTTTGTAGTTTTCTACGGCCTTCTGCTCGAAAAAACTATGGTTTCTATTGTCTATCCCACAATTTCGAGCCTTTTTCTCGGTTCATTGGTCACAAAACCTCATTTTTAACCCAATTTTCCTGGCTTCATCTATATGTATTTTCTAAAAAAACTGGGTTTTCGTAGTTTTTTACGGCCTTTCGCTCGGGAAAACCCTGTTTTCTATTGTCTATCGGCTGCATAAAACCGTTTTAACGGAAGTTTGAGCCTTTTTCTTCGTTCATTTGTCTCAAAACCTCACTTTTTATCCGATTTTTGTGGCTTCATGTATATTTCTAAAAAGCTGGGTTTTCGTGGTTTTTTTTTACGGCCTATTTGCTAGAGAAAACCCTGGTTTTTATTGTCTATCGGCTGAAAAAAAAAACCGTTTTAACGGAAGTTTGAGCCTTTTTCTTCGTTCATTTGTCACATAACCTCCTTTTTATCCAATTTTCGTGGCATCATCTATATTTTCTGAAAAACTGGGTTTTCGTGGTTTTTTTTACGGCCTATTGCCCGAGAAAACCCTGGTTTTTATTGTCTATCGGCTGAAAAAAACCGTTTTAACGGAAGTTTGAGCCTTTTTCTTCGTTCATTTTTTTTTTTTTTTTTTATCCGATTTTTGTGGCTTCATGTATATTTTCTAAAAAGCTGGGTTTTCGTGGTTTTTTTACGGCCTATTTGCTAGAGAAAACCCTGGTTTCTATTGTCTATTGGCTGAAAAAAAAAAAAACGTTTTAACGGAAGTTGGAGCATTTTTCTTCGTTCATTTGTCACAATACCTCCCTTTTTATCCGATTTTTGTGGCTTCATGTATATTTTCTAAAAAACTGGGTTTTCGTGGTTTTTTGTACGGCCTATTGCCCGAGAAAACCCTGGTTTTTATTGTCTATCGGCTGAAAAAAACCGTTTTAACGGAAGTTTGAGCCTTTTTCTTCGTTCATTTGTCACATAACCTCCTTTTTATCCAATTTTCGTGGCTTCATCTATATTTTCTGAAAACTGTGTTTTCGTCGTTTTCTGCAGATTTTTGCTCTAGAAAAATCTGATTTCTAATGTCTATCGGCCGAGAAAAAACCGTTTTTCCAGAATTTTGAGCCTTTTTTTTCCGGTTCGTTGACCTCTAAGCCTCCCTTTATATCCGATCTTCGTGGCTTCTGATATATTTTCTAAAAAACTGGGTTTTCCTCGTTTTTTTACGGCCCTTTACTCGAGAAAACCCTGGTTTCTATTGTCTATCGGCCGAGAAAAACCCGTTTTAACGAAATTTGAGCCATTTTCTCGGTTCATATGTCACAAAACCTCCATATATCCGATTTTCGTGGCTACATCTATATTTTCTAAAAAACTGTTTTGCGTCGTTTTCTACGGCCTTTTGCTTGAGAACTCCTTGGTTTCTATTGTCTATCGGCTGAGAAAAAACCGTTTTATCAGAAATTTGAGCCATTTTCTCTGTTCATTGGTTACAAAACCTCATTTTATATCCGAATTTTGGTGGCTTCATCTATATTTTCTAAAAAACACTGGGTTTTCGTCGTTTTTTTACGGCCTTTTGCTCGAGAAAACCCTGGTTTCTATTGTCTATCAGCCGAGAAAAACCCTTTTTAACGAAATTTTGAGCCATTTTCTCGGTTCATATGTCACAAAATCTCCTTTTATATCCGATTTTCGTGGCTTCATCTATATTTTTTTTTTAAAAACCGGTTTGCGTCGTTTTCTACGGCCTTTTGCTTGAAAACTCCTTGGTTTCTATTGTCTATTGGCTGAGAAAAACCGTTTTATCAGAAATTTGAGCCATTTTCTCGGTGCATTGGTCCCAAAACCTCCTTTTTATATCCGATTTTGGTGGCTTCATCTATATTTCTAAAAAACACTGGGTTTTCGTCGTTTTTTTACGGACTTTTGCTCGAGAAAACCCTGGTTTCTATTGTCTATCAGCCGAGAAAAACCCGTTTTAACGAAATTTTGAGCCATTTTCTCGGTTCATATGTCACAAAATCTCCTTTTTATATCCGATTTTCGTGGCTTCATCTATATTTTCTAAAAAAACTGGTTTGCGTCGTTTCTGCGGCCTTTTGCTTGAGAACTCCTTGGTTTCTAATGTCTATCGGCCGAGAAAAACCCGTTTTTCCAGAATTTTGTGCCTTTTTCTCTGTTCATTAGTAACTAAACCTCCCATTTTACCAAATTTTTAGGCTTCTTCTTTATTTTCAAAATTGGCTTAATTATAAAGTGTTACGAAGCCATTTAAAAGTTAATTTTATATAAAAATAAACGGCTATGAATTCTATAATTTTCAAAACACGTTTTCAATTGTTTCTGGGGCCTAAATACGGAAGAATAGTCGATCGGAAACTCCGCGTTGGGTTTTACGTTGAATGAGTGATGAGTTGGAAAATGAAATATCGGAAGTGACCACCACCGCGGGACTCCCATAAATATTAGAGGTGACAAATGATCCACGTGTGAGGGGAGGTTGGGGAGGCGAAAGCCACGACAGATTTTACCTCATGTTGACTTCCACTTCCACCCTTTGTTGTTTCTGTGTATGTCAACATTACCTACCCCACGTTATAACCTTTTCAAAACTTCCCTTTCAAAGATAATAAACTAAATGATTTCTCTTCAAATCATTGTTTTGAATTAAAAATAAATAAATAATTTAATAAAAAATATGAAAGAATTTTCATTTTCTATATGCCTGGAAAAACCTTATTTAAATGCTAAAGTACTAACTTGGCTATTTATTAGTACGTATAAAAACAGATTATCTAGAACTTTGTAAATAAAAAATAACTATACACATAATAGACAATATTTAAGGGTGAATATTTAATTAATAAAAAAAACGTTGTATTAATATTTGGGGTTAGAATTCAAAAAGGCGATCGTTAGAAAGGTCGACAAATTATTAATGGGTGCCTTCAGGCGTACAATGGACGTATGTATTCTTTTTTTGAAAGAAGACTCTAAAATGTTCTTTTGACTCGGGTTAGCCCTTCGGTTGAGAGGTGAGTAGACATGAAAGAAGCCCTTTTTTTCATCCTGAGACGCCCCAGCACGAGCCCTTACCTATATCCTCCCCTTTCATTTGTCAGCGCTTTTTTTTTTCTTCTTTTACGAAAGACTTACAAGTAGATTTACAGGATATTGCACAACTTACAAGGGTCTATTAGGAAGATTCTAAACTAGAAATAATGCGGAGATCTTCTTATCCCCACAAAAAACACCCCGTGTAAAAAACACCCCGCCTCGCAAAATCCTTTTACATCAGCCGGAAAAAGTTGTGATATCAACTTCCCCGCCCTCAAATGAGCGAGAAGAGTCGATACGCCCGAGTGGTAGGTACGATGATGTGAGAAGCATGATGCCCGTGCTCCCGTTTTCAATGCTCCCCTTGGCGGCATCGCGAAATGCTTTGTATCAGTGATTGCCGTTATTTATCAAGCCCTGGAACGTCCTGGAACGCTTAAGAATTACTGTGTTATCACTGAGTTCCTAACTAATCACTAGTATACACCCCATACACATACATACACATACCCCCCCCCCGTACTCACACATGACACTACGCCTTCATCTACGTATGTCTGAGTGTTTGAATCATAACGATTTTTCCCGAAGAACGCACAGCACGTCTTAACTACGTCCCTGTAAACAAACATTTCGCGATGCCGCCAAGGGGAGCATTGAAAACGGGAGCACGGGCATCATGCTTCTCACATCATCGTACCTACCACTCGGGCGTATCGACTCTTCTCGCTCATTGAGGGCGGGGAAGTTGATATCACAACTTTTTCCGGCTGATGTAAAAGGATTTTTGCGAGGCGGGGTGTTTTTACACGGGGTGTTTTTTGTGGGGATATCATATCTTTTTGTAGTTTAAATTCAAATGAATCGTAAAACTCCTAAAAGAACCGCGCGTTGTTTCAGTTGCCCGGGAAAAATGGTAGCATTAAATTAATAGCGTATGTAGCGTAATAATTAAGCCAGCCGATAGTGGCATTTAGCAAGTCTGGAATGTACATTCTAACCTCATGCTTTAAAAAGTTCAATCATAATTTAATAATGATCACTGGTCAAATTGACCCCAAGGGGTCTGGAAGACCCATTTCCGAAATTCGACCTTATGGTGTAAATCGGGTGTACAGCCGGCGCCACAGACAATGATCACTGGTCAAATTGACCCTGAGGGGTCTGGATGACCCATTTCCGAAATCCGTCCTCATTACTATACTCGTCCTCATTGCTAAACTCAGAAGGAAGCTCTGTGCACAATTTCAAGTCGATTGGTCTTGTCTCCAGGCTGTGTACCCGTTAAAGTGGCTAAAATTACCCTAAAATTTCAGTTTTTTGTTCCTAACTTTTTTTTAAGTTAAGATTTCGGGGTAAATCTTTCAAAAGGCACTGGCTCAAGTTGAAAGGAAGCTCTGTGCAAAATTTCAAGTCAATCGGTGCGCTAGGAGAGGCTGTAGCCTTGTCTAGCTGAATAAGAAGAAGAACACGGTAAAGGCGAAAAACCGGGTTTTCAGACTTTTATATCTCGGCTCCCTGTGGACCGATCGACTTGAAATTTTCAGCGTTTACTCATATCATATCAAAGTAAATCTGTAGCAAATTTCAAGTCGATCGGTCCACAGGGAGCCGAGATCCAGATACCTGAAAAACGCAAATCGTGACGTCCAGTAAACATACACTTGGTAGGTACCGTTTTCTGACGTCTTAGGACTGGGTGTTGCTTGGCGGGGCGGAACGCTACCGCGCTCCTAGATCTTATCCAAAATGCCATTACGCCATTTTAACGCTAACGGATTTCCAAACTCCACAAATGACAACTTTATTTCAGGTTTTAAAAAACGAAATTTTGAAGGAGTTGAAAGCAGCAAGCCTGATTTTAGCTTTACCAATCAGACGTTATTGTACTACCCTCCATGTTTGTTTTTAAGGGAAAGGGTCTTTTAGGACCCGTGGAGGTTGTCCTTCTTGCCGGACATTTCTTTAGCCGGTGAAAAAGAATGTAAGGAGGGCGATTTTTGAATTTCGAAAAAATGGCGGAGATATGTCTGTTTGAAATAAAAAATTCGCTGCGGCCAAACCGTAAATCCGATTTTCACCCAATTTTCACCAATTACTCCTTATATTTTTTAAGAATTTTTGGTGTAAAAAAAATTGCCACTTTTTAATTATTATTTTTTTAGTAGGGAGAAATTTCATACTTCTACCCATTACGAGTGGCACATCCCTAGGCCAAAAAGCCCATTATTTCTACCCTGATAATTTTTTGAAAAAACTCGGAAAATTGAAAAAAAAAAAAAACTCGGAAAATTTTTCGAAAAAAAACTAGGAAAATTTTTTGAAAAAAAAAAAAAAAAAAAAACTTCCCTCACCCTTATACTTCCCCTCCCTTAATACTTCCCCTCCTTATACTTCCCTTCCGGAACCGTTGGATGATTTTCACCTTTTCACCAAAGACTCCTTATATTTTTGCAAATTTTCGGTGTAAAAAAATTATCATTTTTTTTTTAACGTTAATTATCATTTTAGTTGGGAGGAATTTCGTACTTCCACCCGGTACGAGAGGGACCTCTCTTGGGCAAAAATCCCATTATTTCTACCTTGATACTTGGAAAAAAAATTCTCCCTCCGTTATACTTCCCCTCCTTTATACTTCCCACTCCGTTATACTTCCCCCTCCGTTATGCTTCCCCTCCTTTACACTTCCCTCTCCGTTATACCCCCTCCTTAATACTTCCCGATCCGTTATACTTCCCCTCCTTTATACTTGCCCTCCGTTATACTTCCCCCTCCTATATTTTTACTTCTCTCCAAGGAAGTTTTCTTTGGAAGCTCTTCAAACTAGAACTTTTTCTACCACCTCGATACTCACTTATATTTATCTTCCACTATTTTTAATTAAAATTCAACTTTTTCTATTATTCGTGAATACTCGAAAGCTGTATCAAAGAGATATTAAAATCAAGGAAATTATCGCGTGGGAATAATTGTTAACTTTATCTACCTACAACTGTGGGGATTTTCAACTCATAATAGCAGTCGTAATAGCAGCATATTTTAACATATAAAACATGAAAAATAACACGGAAAAAGCGTGTCATTTACGATAATATCATCAATTTTTAATGTTAAAAATAAAAAATAATTTTTAAATTGCTCAGAAAAAAAAAAGCTTTTCGTCGCCGAAAAGCCTTTTCGGATTTAAATTAAAATACAGGGTGTCCGGAAACACATGGCAAGCGTCTGGGAGAGCGTTAAAAAGTGGTTTTACGAAAAAAAGTTAAATATAAACACCCCTTAATTTCAATCAAAGAATTTGATGGTGTAGTTTAAAATCCGCTTGGATATACAGGCTGTCCCAGACACAACCTAACTTCGTTATTTCAAATGAGAACCCCTATTTTTTATTTCAGATTCGTAATCTACGCAAAATTTCAAGTAGATTTGAGTACTCATATGACGATTTTGGACAACTTTTAAAAAATGTCAAAATTTAGCGTTTTTTGCGCTAAAATCCGTTAAAATTGACCTAGGAGACTCGTTTTTTTTTAATTCCACTTATTTTTTCCCGAAGAATCCAACTGTCTCAAATTTGAGCATCTTCGCATTCTGCATCACGAGATTTCGTCGCTAATGGCCTTTTTCAAGTTTAACTCCAAATTTTTAGTTCAGAAATGAAAATTAGCACTTGTTGAAAGGAATTTTTCTTTCGGACCACAAATTTTGAAAGAGCTACAGCGTCTTTTGTGTTTATGAATCAAAATTAAAATTCCGTCAACAATCGCTAATTTTCATTTTTGAAGTATGGAATTTGGAGTTAAACTTGAAAAAAGGCCATTAGCGACGAAATCTCGTGATGCAGAATGCGAAGATGCTCAAATTTGAGACAGTTGGATTCTTCGGGAAAAAATAAGTGGAATTAAAAAAAAACGAGTCTCCTAGGTCAATTTTAACGGATTTTAGCGCAAAAAACGCTAAATTTTGACATTTTTAAAAAGTAGTCCAAAATTGTCATATGAGTACTCAATTCTACTTGAAATTTTGCGTAGATTACGAATCTGAAATAGAAATAGGGGTTCTCATTTGAAATAACGAAGTTAGGTTGTGTCTGGGACACCCGTATATCCAGGCGGATTTTAAACTACACCATCAAATTCTTTGATTTAAATTAAGGGGGGTTTACATTTAACTTTTTTTCGTAAAACCACTTTTTAACGCTCTCCCAGACGCTTGTCATGTGTTTCCGGACACCCTGTATATTAACGATTGATTAGTGAAGGATTTACGATGGGAGAAAATGTCCAAATGTGGTAGAGAGAATTAGACATTTTCAACTTGAGATTGAGCTTCAGCGAATGGAATTTCGTATACAAAGCAATTTAATAAGGGACAAGGGAAGTGTCATGTGTCGTACACTTCAAGGATAATAATTAATTAACCTTTGTTAAACGACAACAACTTAACAATCGGGATAGGAAGTTCAATGCGGGATTATTCAAAGGGTTTATTAAATTAAAGATCAAAGTAAAGCTTATATCCTCTTAAAAAAAGAGACTTTTATGTTTAAAAATGTGTAAAATATTTTTTTTTAAAGAGGGAAAAGTTAATTTTATTGAAGATCGTACGTCAGTCTTTTAATTACGTCCGTAAAGAAATTAGGCCGTAATTCACATGTCACGTGGCTCAGGTAATTTAAATGGAGGCAATTTAAGGCTTTTACTCTTGGGGGTCTGCCTTTCCAAAGGACGAAGGGTTTTAAGGGTGATTTCGGCGAATGTTTCACGATGTTAGGGGGAGGGAGTGGGTCAGTGAATTAGTGGGTTACTTTTTGTAAGGGAAGCACGTCCCGAGCTCTGGGGTTTGTTGTTAGGTACCTACCCCTAGGTATCTACTCATTGTACAATTTAAAGTTTTCCTTCTTTTTATTAATTTTTACCTTTCTTGTTCTCAATTTTCTTCTAAAAACACAATTAAGAAACAAAAATACGGGTTTGAAGAGCATCCAACGAAAACTTCCTTAAAGAGAAGGAACAGTATAGGAGGGGGAAGTATTAAGGAGAGGGAAGTACAATGTTAAGGAGGGGGAAGTATTACGAAGGCCAAATTACTAAGGAGGGAGAAGTATTAAGGAGTGGGAAGTGTATTAAGGAGGGGAAAGTATAACGGAGGGAAATTATTAAGCCGGGAGAAGTAATAAGGAGGGGGAAAATAAGGGAGAGGAAGTTTAGGGAGGGGCAGTATAACGGAGAAGTTTTGGGAGGGGGTTGTGTAACGGAGAAGTTTAGGGAGGGGGAAGTATAACGGAGATGTTTAGGGAGGGGGAAGTATAACGGAGAAGTTTAGGGAGGGGAATTATAAAGGAGAAGTTTAGGGAGGGGGAAGTATAACGGAGAAGTTTAGGGAGGGGGAAGTATAACGGAGAAGTTTAGGGAGGGGAAGTATAACGAAGATGTTTAGGGAGGGGGAAGTATAACGGAGAGTTTAGGGAGGGGGTTGTATAACGGAGAAGTTTAGGGGGGGGTTGTATAACGGAGAAGTTTAGGGAGGGGGTTGTATAACGGAGAAGTTTAGGGAGGGGGAAGTATAACGAAGAAGTTTAGGGAGGGGAAATTTAACGGAGAAGTTTAGGGAGGGGGAAGTATAACGGAGAAGTTTAGGGAGGGGGAAGTATAACGGAGAAGTTTAGGGAGGGGGAAGTATAACGGAGAAGTTTAGGGAGGGGAAGTATAACGGAGAAGTTTAGGGAGGGGGAAGTATAACGGAGATGTTTAGGGGGGGAAGTATAACGGAGAAGTTTAGGGAGGGGTTGTATAACGGAGAAGTTTAGGGAGGGGGTTGTATAACGGAGAAGTTTAGGGAGGGGGTTGTATAACGGAGAAGTTTAGGGAGGGGGAAGTATAACGGAGAAGTTTAGGGAGGGGGAAATATAACGGAGAAGCTTAGGGAGGGGGAAATATAACGGAGAAGTTTAGGGAGGGGAAGTATAAAGGGGGGAAGTACAAAATGAGAGGAAGTACAAAGAGAGAGGAAGTACAAAGAGAGAGGAAGTATAATTTCTAGCGTTTAGTTATTTTTCAAATGTTTTTTTCCGCCGAAAAATTTTCAAAGTTATTTTTTCAATTTTTCCCACCGAAAAACGTTCAAAGTTATTTTTTCAATTTTTTTTTCGTCGAAAAATTTTCAAATTAGAAATTTTAAAAAAATTGTTTAGTATCAAGGTAGAAATAAAGGGCTTTCTGCCCAAGGGATGCATCTTTCGCAAAGGGTGGAAGTATCAAATTTCTTCCAGCTAAAAAAAAAAATTTTTTTTAATAGAAGGAGTATTTGGTGAAATGATGATGAAATCGGACCAACGGTTCGGCCGCTGCGCAGTTCTTAAAATTTCAAACTGACATATCTCCGCCATTTTTTAGAAATTCAAAAATTGCCCTCGTTACATTCTTTTCACCAGCTAAAGAATTTATGTGAAAATTTGGAGAAAATCAGTTGAAAACTGTGGTCGTAAGGAGTTCCGGAAAAAAATGCAACGGCCGGCCGGCACCACAGACAAAGTTGAGATCGGTAAAGATCAATATTCGATTTGACCCTCTGGGCCTAGAAGACCCTTTCCAAAAATCTGACGTTGGAGGGTATCACAATAACTTCTCTAAGTTAAAAGGTGATAATTTTCAGCTTGAAATGATAAAGACTAAAAAAACCAATAAAGCATTTTTCTATTAGCTTAAAAAAAAGTTGATTAAAGTTGTCTATCATTCGGATTACTTTGGGATAATATAAATTGAATCTGTAAACAAACGAGGTCCACTTGAGCGACGAGATCCTCGTCCAATTCGAAGTTAGCAAAGTCACCCAATTAAAGGGGACGCTCAAAGTGGGCTCCCTCTCCACCCCATCGCCCTTCCACGATCCCTTTTTCCCTTTTAATAAGGCTTATTAATTGGCCCAGTGGAGTTTAGCCGCAGGACTCTTGTTCCGCATATGAATGGCTATTCCGTACCCCTTCCCTACACCAAACATAAAGTCCTTTATATCCTAAAGGCCGTTTGTAATCGGATTAATTTGAATATACTGCAACTAAAGATTATTCCTCCGTTTTTATATCACTAAAAATTATTCCAATTAGTAAGTTTTGCTTACTCTTCTAGCCTTATGCCCACTCGACATCTCATATTACTGGTGACTACTTATGGCCCATTAGAACACCATTTTTATATTTAACTGCAGAAGAAGAAAAGAATAGGAAAAAAATATCTCCAGTTGGATTCGAACCTACGACCTTCACGTTCAATGCCCAACAGTCTACCAAGCTATAGAAGCTGATCGATGTGCCTTCGATTCTTTTGATGTGGGGGGGGGGGGGATTTTCCGAATTTTTTTTGAAACGTGAAGTTTTTGCGGTTTTTTGCTTGTATCTATAAAGCTTGACTTTATAGATCTAGAAGCTTGACTTTTCTAGGTTTTTCGATTGTATCTTCAAAACAGCACGTCGCACGTGAAAAATGTTTAGAATAAAAAAGAAAGCTCATTAAATTTTCTACAAATTTGACGAAATCAACTTCATTGCATAATCGGTCGTATTCGAGCTGTAAGCCGGTGAAAAAAGGATAACCATATTTTTTTACCGAAGCCCCTGGAAGTTAAACATGAATTTTCTGCGTATTTGCTTGTATCTCCAAAACTGTACGTCATAGACGAAAAATGTATTTGTTAAAAAGAAAGATGACTTAATTTCCTACAAGTTTGACCTAATAAAATGTGTTGTACGACCAACTGCACTCGAGCTACGAGGCCGCAAAAACAGCAAAAAAACCTACTTTGGCCTTAAAGCGTTGAAGCTTGACTTTTCTAGGTTTTTCGATTGTATCTTCAAAACGGCACGTCGCAAGTGAAAAACTAATTAAATAAAAAAGAAAGATCATTAAATTTTCTACAAATATGACAAAATCAATTTTATTGTATAATCGACCGTATCCGAGCTGCAAACCGTTGAAAAAAGGAAAAAAAAAAGGAAAAAAAAAAAATCTTTTGTTATTTCTGAAACATTTTACAGCCGCCATTTTCGTCCGATTTTCACCAAATTTTCACACATCCTTTCGTAGTTATCTTCTAATTGCTGTAAAAGTCAGCTTCCTACATCACCTTTTTTTTTTTTTTTTTTTTTTTTTTTTTTTTTTTATTTTCATTTACAAATTATTTACACATAGCGTCCGGCCAGGTTGCCCTATCGGCCGGTTCACATTTTACCTAAAACTATTTACATTTTTCTTTTTTCTATTAACTTAAAAATTATTTTCCTGCGTATTCCTCCTACGGCAGAGCTTCAACTAATTAATTTATTAATCTTTTAATTTATTAATCTAATTATACTACTACTACCCACCACCACCTTATACCTAATTATCCTAAATTTTATTATTTACAATGTGCTTCCTTAGCCATTCTTTTAATTTATTTTTTGTTCCTTTAGTCTTCTGCCTATTTACAAGATCTTCCGGTATTATATTCAGTATTTTTGGTGCCATATAACTTTTTACTCTCTTCCCATACTCGTTATTTACAATGTTCACTACATATTTTTTATTTGCCCTCATTTCCTTTGTATTTTCTTTTTTAACCGCTATTTTATAAAATTCATCGTATAAATGAAAAATTGTTTTTAATAAATAAAATTTATAAGTGCTCAATGTCTCACATTCCCTCTCATTTTTGATTCCTTCTTTACAACCAGTTATGTATTCTAGTGTTTTGGTTTTTATTCTTTCAATTTCCCCTATTTTTCCTTCTGCTGCATTTCCGTAGCATTCAACACCGTATCGTAACAAGGATTCAAAGATTGCTTTGTAAACCATAATTAAAGTGTTTTTCGGAATATACCAACGTAAATGGTATATTCTCGCTTGACAAAATCTCAGTTTAGTTTTTAAATGCATTAAATGATGGTCCCAAGTCATCTTGTGATCGATGAGAATCCCCAGATATTTGAAATACTCCACTTCTTGAAGTACTGGACAATTACAATTTCGAGTGTTATATTTATTGAGCATGCAATCACATTCATGACATTTCAAATTAGTAGGTACATGTCCTGGCATTTGTGGGGTTTTTAATACCATCACCACTGTTTTCTTTGTGTTAATTTTCAATCCTTTGTCATGTGCCCATTCTGTTAATCGACATAAACTTTGTTGGGCTTTTCCAACTGCTTCATCATAATTTTTATGATATGCCATAAAAGCCGAATCATCAGCGTAGAAGAATGCATCATCCGCACCAATTACTTTTTCTATTTCGTTAACATAAATGTTATATAATTTGGGACCTAGGGTACTGCCTTGGGGAACCCCCCTATTCATACTAATTGTTTTACTAAAGCTATCCCCTACTCTCACAGTTATTTTTCTCCCTTCTAAATAGTTTTTCATTAAATTTAAAGCTTTACCCCCTATTCCGATTTTTTCCATACTTTTTATCAATTCTTGATGGTCCAATGTCTCGAATGCTTTGGAGAAATCCACGAAAACACACACTACATATACATTTTTATGCAATTTATTATTTATTATTTCACAAAATTCATATAATAACTGTTCGGTCCCTCTACCCTTCCTATAAGCATATTGTCTGTCATTAAGCAGATCTTTTTCTTCTAAGTAATCCGACAATTTATTGTCTATATATTTTTCAACTACTTTATTGACAGCAGTTAGAATGTTTATGGGCCTATAATTCTTATACTCACTACACTTGCCTGCCTTATATATTGGTCTAATTATTGAGGTTTTTAACCCTGAAGGGTATATTCCAGTCTTGATTGTCAGATTTATCAACTTGGTAATCACCTTTGCAAATGTTTCCATATTACTTTGTATATCAACCATCCTAATTCCATCAATTCCAGGAGCTTTTTTATCTAGGGTTTTTATTATTTCCTTTATTTCATCCTGCTTAGCGTTCGGCAACTCGAATACTACATCCTCTCTATTCTCACTATCCCTGAAAGAACAGACCTTCCTACCACAGTCATGTTTTATCTTGTTTAACTCTCCATGTATAGTTTTTAGAAAGTTATCTGCTATTTCCTGTTCGTTAATATTTTTGAAGCTACTTAAAATTTTTTTATCTACATCCATTTTCGGTTTTTTTCCTGACACTTCATTTATCGTTTCCCAAATTTTTTATAATCATACTTATGTTTCTTTATCTTTTCATAATAATACTCCTTTTTTACTCTATTTATCTCTATACACACTATGTTTCTAAGCTTTTTGTACTCCATTTTATATTTAATACTTGTTAGATTCGACTTATGTTTCCTAAACATGTTATCCCTTTTTCTCATTAAATTCTTAATAGCATCATTGAACCATGGTTTATCCTTAACTCCTCTTTTGTAGCCCTCTTCCATAGTTAATTTTTCACATGACATGTTGTAGATATACTCCATTTTTCCACACATATTTTGATAAAAACTATCCGGATCATTTTCCTTAGTTTCCCAGTTTGTCTCATTTACCAATTTATTTATTTTATCCATGTTATATTTGACAAGAACTCTTTTCTTGTCAACCTCAAAACCCACTTCACTCTGCAAGATTGCTAACCCAATAATATAATGATCCGAAATTTTTTCCCTTATTACAGCCGACACTACCTTCGACCCCTTAAATCTGTTCAGCCTTAAAAATGCATGATCTATACATGTTCTTGATAGTTTCCCTGCAGCAATTTCCTCTCTTGTGTAATCCTGAATATATGATACTAAACCTTTTTCGTACAGTGCCTCTAAATATCTTTCTGACACACTATCCGCCTTTTTGATATCTATATTGATATCACCTATTACCAATAGATTGTCTTTTGCAGTTCCCACCTTAAGCATCTCTCTCCACTCCTCTAAAAACATTGTTGTTAAATTGTACGTTTTGGATGGTGGTCTATATAAGGCTAAAACATTAAGATCTATATTCTTTTTTTGCACCTTGCAACCTAGCGCCTCACAGAATCGCCCCTTTATCTTAAGTTCCCTAAAAGTTAAATCTTCCCTAATATACAAGATTATTCCTCCCCCACTTCTTTCTTCTCTTAAATTTATTAATCTGTGATATCCCTCAATGTTATAACAATCCTGAACATCCTTTTCTTGCACATTAACTTCTGTCAACACTATAATATCTATTTTATGCAATCTTATCACCACTAATAACTGATCCCAGTTCTTCCTAATAGATCTGATATTTAAATGAATAATAGAAAAGGAATTTACGCTACTTAATGCATACTCACGTACCCAATCCTCTACACTATCCTGCACATCAAACTGCGCTTCTTCTTCTGTGTCCCAGCTAGCCATCATTCTTAACGTTCGGGGATACACACATTAATATTAACACAGTTAGTACAGAATCCTTTATTATAGACATATATTTACAAAGTAATAAGAAACAATAATCACCGACACCATAATTAATGAAAAATTTTAAGAAGACCATTTTCTCAAATAATAAATCCTTGGCTTCTTTTAACATGTAAACAAACAAAAATAATAACCTTCTCTCCTGATTCCCGAGACTGTTATCCTTCCAACAGTTTAAGTTAAATTTCTCTGTTTCTCTTATCATTATCATTTAAGTTTATTTAAATCATTACCCGAGAACATCTTAATTATTGGTAGATTCTCATCTTTTCTTACAAGGACTCTACCGCCACTGACCCAAACATATTTGTAATTTAACTCTTTACTTTTAAGCTTTACAATTCTCAAGAGATTTTTAGTATATACAGTTAAACTTTCATTGAAAAATACCTTGGAATCCTTGTTCGCAGCATCTTTAATAACTTGCCCTACTCTCAATTTCTTCTTTTTTCCTGCTTTCAGTATCTCTTCTTTTTTCTCCCGTTCCTTGAAGTCTATGGTTATCACTGTTGACGTCTTCTTCTTGAATGTTCGTATTTCCCTGATGTCGTCTTCTTCAATTTTGACGTCCAGACTCTTCAAAACTTCCATAGTTTTTTCCTTCTTGTTTTCCTCCGCGAAATCCAGTCCTTCTATTTCTAATTTGTTTCTTCTATTTGATATACTCAGGTCGTTGACCTGGCTCTTGAGGTATTCAATTTCCTGCTCATGTTTTTCGTTCTTCGTCTGCAGATCCTTTACTTCTTTCCGTAGTTTTTTACTTTCTTCGTATACTTTTTTCATGTCTTTAAATAACTCCTCAAACCTGTCCGTTTGAAACTTAAAAGATTCCTGCATTTCGTCGAACTTCGAGTCGAATGTTTTCATCACTCCTGCCATTTGTTTTTCCATGATTGCAGTAAACCTCTGGTATTCTCGGCATTCTCGACATCTCCACTTATCTTTTTTGTCCGGTCCCATTCCTTTATAAGATGATTCTTTGAGTCCCGCACATTTATCATAGTGGTAGCCTCCCTTGCATCCAGTACACGTGACGAAACTCCCGTCTTTCGGCAGTGGGTCATAGCATCCTTTGCAGCTCTCCATAGTTTATATATAGATCACAGAACAACAATAACACAGTTTTTGTTGTTCTGTGATATAGATGAAAATGCCTCTGTGATATAGATGAAAATGCCTCCGTTAGAGGTTATCCCACGTCCGCCTGCCGTGACCTTCGGACGAATACTGAGGAACTTTACTGTTAATTACAAGAAGAATCAAACAAAATTTTTACTTGCCAACCATTATGGTCAATGGGCAGAAACATCGAAATAATAAATTACGAATTCGTGATCCAGTGCTGTCCCATTATGTTCCAAACCAGATTTTATATGATTTATGATCCCTTTTTACGTTCGGCACTCTTCCAAACGAGTTATTGCCTTACAAGCGATATATTAGGATAAACAGAAAAAAAAGACAAAATTTTATAAACAATTCTAAATGTGTGCTTCTAAAAAATAATAAAAGTCGTGGAGCTGTTGATAAAAATTTAAAACTCTTCTTGAACCTATACAGCAAGCTATAAACTGAGTATTACACTCTAGACGACCTTTTGCGAGGGAGAAAAAATAGGATTTATGTATGTATTAAAAACGAGGCAATGATTTCAATTTGGGTCCGGTATAAAAGTGCCATAAAAACAAGAGCGAAGTGGGGTCCTGGATTATGGAAATCAGGTGGCTTCGGTTTCGGCTGTGTTTGTTTGTCTGTGTGTCTACCTTTCCATTCGGATACAATTGTTTGTTTGGATCGTTCCCAGAGGCGGGAAAGATACATACCAAGTAGGGACGTTGTTATTGAGAAGGACCTTTCCTTTTTTTTCTCACGCTTAAAATTGTTTAAATTTAGTTTTATGTATCAATTTCAAGTGTAGAAAGGGTTCATTTGTCAAACGATATTAATGAAGAAAGACTCCTTTCTGAGTAAGAAACCTCCCACGTTTCTTTCAAGGCATCCGGTTTACTTGCCGTTGCCACTAATGGCTCCAGCGTCATCTCAACATCTGCGCCCCGACCTCCACAAATAACTTTGATTTTCATTTTATCCCTCCCTTCCCCTCCATGTCAACCGAGACGTATTTCGGCTTCTTTACGACGCGAAAAAAAAAATCTCTACTGCGAAAAAAAAAGTTAATAAAGTTTTCTTGTTTCACGCGTGGGATTTTCACATGCTAAACATTTATTAGAAATAGTTGCCGAATAATTTAAGACTTTTTATGTTATTCTTTAAACTTTAAAATACAGAGTTTTGATTTTTTAAAACTTACTTAAAGAAGTTATTGTGATACCCTCCAACGTCGGGTTTTTGGGGAAGGGTCTTCCAGACCCCAGAGGGTCAATTGGATCTTTACCCACTTTGTCTGTGGTGCCGGCCGTCCGTCCGTAGCATTTTTTTCCGGAACACTTTACGGCCACAGTTTTCAACCGATTTTCACCAGATTTTCACACAAATTTCTCTAGACGGTGAACAAGATTTTTGAATTTCGACAAAATGGCGGAGATATGTCTGTTTGAAATTTTAAAAAATTCGCTGCGGCCGATTTTCACCAAATTTTTACCAATTACTCTTTATATTTTTAAGAATTTTTGTTGTAAAAAAAAAATATCATTGTTTTAGGTACATTAATTATTATTTTAGTAGGGAGAAATTTCATACTTCCACCCGTTACGAGATGGACCTCCTTGGGCACTAAACCCATTATTTCTACCTGGATACTTAAAAATTTTTGGGAACAAAAACTTCTTCCTCCGTTATACTTCCCCCTCCTTTGTAGTTTCCCCTTCGGTTATACTTCCCCTCCCCAATTCTTCCCTCCCATATACTTCCGCTCCGTTATACATACTTCCCCCTCCCTTATACTTATCCCTCCATTGTACTTCCCCTCCTTTATACTTCCTCTCCCTTATACTTCCCCTCTTTATACTTCCCCTTCCTATATTTTTACTTCTTTAAGGAAGTTTTCTTTGGAAGCTCTTCTAACTGGTAATTTTTTATTTTAAATAAGCAAAGATTACGAAATAACTAATGATCAACATCTTAAAATAAATGTTTGGAGATCGTTATTGAGTTTGAAGTTTGTAATGACTTAATGAGCCATCATTATTAACAAGGTTTACTGTAAAACTTGAAACGCACATTTTAATCTTGTACCGCAGAAAGAGAAGAGTGCTTTCATAAATATAAAACTATCCTGTTAGCAACGAGGTTTAATTAAAAATGAGCGAAACTGCGCCACCGCTTGCGTGAAAATCGTAATTAATAACCTTCAATATTTTATCAATGGAGAATCTATGTGCGGGAGTGTTTTCTGGTATTGGAAGGATTTGTCAGGGATATGGCCGGAGCAGATGTTGAGAACGGTCGATGTTTCTTTCAGTCGGGCAACATACGTTCGCCAATAAACAACCGCTAGAGATCTGAATGAGCTTTTATAAAATATTTATTTATAGGAAGTAAATATTTTCTGCTTTAAAGAAAGGACGTGTTGTACATAGAGTTAGCCGCTAAACTCGTAGAATAAGCAACTTGAATCCCTGGAGTCTTCTTGTGAAACGTGCCAGGATAATACAACGGGATTAAAACATGTTGTACTAATTTTTTAAATTCTTTCTTTGCAGTTCACTGCCTTTTCACCTAAGAAGAATTTTAGGTTTTTTACTCTCTCTGAAAATGATGTTGTTGTGATACCCTCGATAGATAGTTTTCAGGAAGGAGTCCTCTAATTAACCAAAAACTGAGAAACTTTGCCATGATTTTGAGTGAACTTAGGTTATGAATCTTTCAGAAAGAAAGTTACTGTGATACCCTCGATAAATGTTTTTTTCAGGAAGAGTTTTAGTTTTTAGGTTTTGAAGGCTAAAAAGTGAAGTTGCTGTGATACCCTCGATAGAAGGTTTTCAGGAAGATTTTTTCTAGTGTACTAAAAATGAAGAAACTTTGACTCGATTTTAGTGAATTTTAGTTTCAACTCTCTGAAAAAGAAAGCTATTGTGATACCCTCGATATATGGTTTTCAAGAAAGTACCTTCTTGTTGAAAGATAAATCGAAGAATTTTTTTTTTTTTTTTTTTTTTTTTTTTTTTTTTTTTTTTTTTTTTTTTTTTTTTTTTTTTTTTGTGGCGGCCCAACCACATGGGTCATTTGCGAAGAAACTTTAAATCGAATATCTTTTAATATTGTTTTAGCGCTATCAAAAAGAAAATTATTGTGGTTCCCTCGATAGATGGTGTTTTCAGGAAGGCGTCTTCTAATTAACCGAAAACTGAGAGACTTTGCCTCAATTTTAGGGATTTTGGTTTTGAATTTTTCAGAAAAAAAGTTACTGTGATACCCTCGATAGATTTTTATAGGAAGGGGTAGCCTAGTTGCTTGAAAAACGAAGAAACTTTTATTCGATTTTTAGAGAATTTTGATTTTAACCCTCTCAAAAAGAAAGTTATTGTGATACCCTCGATAGATGGTTTTTAGGAGGAGTTTTAGTAAATTTTAGGTTTTAAGGCTAAAAAGTGAAGTTGCTGTGATACCCTCGATAGATGGTTATCAGGAAGAGTTTTTCTACTTAACTAAAAATGGTAGGGATGGGTATCGATAGTCGATATTATCGGAATATCGATATTTCCCTTCCGATATCTGATATTTTCCCATCGATATTGTACCTTCCGATATTTTATAATATCGATATTAGAGGCACGATAGTCGATATTTTCTAATTTCTATTTAAAATTTAAAGAAGAAAGAAAAAGAAAAATTGATATTAAAAGATACTAAGTGAAATTGAACGTATTCCTTTCGCTTGAGTGTGGATTGTTTGGAAATAGTAGTTGTATTGGCAGCATTGATATGGGTAGTTGGAACCCGCCGGTTACTGGTACCTACCGGTACCGCCTCCTAACTGTTTCATCACACTTATCAATTTTTTAACTTCCGTTCGAAAAAAAAAAAAAAAAAAAAAAAAAAAAAAGAAAACCCGGAAATTTTTTTTTTTTTTTTTTTTTTTTTTTTTAGAAAACTTTATTACCTACAAATTCAGGTATTACAGTTGAGCACGCTTTAAATAATGAATATTGACTATCACCTGAGACATGTATAGGAGGGTGTAGTCCAACGACTACCCCTCGACCAGATTTATACATAATAGTGAATATAAATATAAATAAACTTAAATAAACTTAATTTTAACATTAAAGTATGTTTGAACGGTATCACAGAGAAGAAGGGTATCACAGTATCACATTTTATCACAAATGTATCACATTTTTATATTTTTAGCCCGGGTCATGTTCAAGCGAATCCTGCGGTCTCTTACGTTTCAGTCTTCTCTGGCCTGGCGGTGGGGGTAAGACTAGAGCGCTGGCAGAGACTAAAGAGTTGTCATGGACTACCATTTTTGAGTGCAGATTAGTATACGATTTCTTTATAACTTCATCGACTGTCTCGATTTGAAGGTCATGGTGCAGGTTGTCGTTCCTTATATACCAATCTGCTCCAGTGATGATTCTCAGTGCTCTATTTTGAGTCACCTGGATTCGCCGTATGTGAGTTTTCGCAGCAGATCCCCATAGTTCGCACGAGTAAAGCCATATTGGTCTTATCATTGTCAAATAAAGGAGTCTTTTTGTTTCAAGTTTAAGCGGTGATCGAGTAGTTAGCAGGGGCAATAATTGATTGGTTCTCTGACGAATTTTTATAACGAGATGGTTTATGTGTTCAGCCCAAGTCAGTTTTCTGTCCAGGAAGACTCCTAAGTATCTAATAGATTCAGTCGTCGGTATTGCAATATTGTTCAACAGGATATGATTAGTAAAGAGCTGGTGACGAAGCGTAAAAGGGACAACCGCCGATTTTGTCACACTTATCCTCATACGCCATTTTTCACACCATGAGTTGATTTTGTGCACCATGACTTGAAGTTCGTTGAAAGATGTTGAATAATCATATGAGGATTGCAAGATTGCAATATCATCAGCAAATTGCGCAGAGACTGCTGTACTTGAAATGGGGAAGTCATGATTGTAGATCAGGTACAGGAATGGCCCTAAAACGCTGCCTTGGGGTACTCCGGATAGTATTTGACAGGATCTTGATAAGGTTTGACCACATTTTACCGAGAAAGTACGAGCTTCTAGGTATGACGATATCAGCCTGTAGAGAGTATCAGGAAGATAGGGTTTCATTTTGTACAAAATTCCATAGTGCAAAACTTTATCGAATGCTTTCTCTGTGTCGATGAACACTCCCAGACAGACTTTTTTTTTTCGAACGTTCGAGTATTGTGTCAATCACACGATGGATTTGAAGTGGACAGGAGAGATTTTTGCGGAACCCAAACTGACTGTCAGGTAAAAGCGGTGATAAGTGCTGAAGTAATAAGGGTAAAATTAGTCGCTCGAAGATTTTTGATAATAGGGGCAAGAGGCTTATTGGTCTATAGCTCGATGGATCATGGGCTACTTTGCCCGGCTTTTTAATCATCGTGATATGGGCATGTTTCCATTTACTTGGGAAATGAGCGGTTCTGAGTATACCGTTGTAAATTTGAGTCAGTAGGACAATTCCCTTTCGTGGCAGTGCCTTGAGCAAGTCCTTCGTTATAAGGTCATGACCAGGTGATTTGTTCGGAGGTAGCCTAATAATTACATTGCGAACTTGGCTAGGTGTGAAGAAAGTTGCAAATGGGCTTAATTGAAGCGGTTCTTTTAAAGTTTGTTTAACAGATGCTGTAAACGCAGGTTTTAAGTCCGGATTAGGCTGAAATTGATCTTTAGGAGCGAAGAAAAAAGGTTTGCTTTACCTTGGGGGTCCGTTATCCATGCATTTTCATGTTTCAAGGGCGGGATTGTCATCGGTTCCTTAGTTAGAATTTTGGTTTTTTTCCACAGCGATCCATCTTGGCTATTCAGAGACTGAATATTCGATCGATATGCATCATCCCTATCCTTTTTCAATTGTTCACTGAGCAGTTTTGCTATTCTATTATAGTTCGTTTTGTCAATCGGGCATCTCGTCTGACACTAACGACGTCTGGCTGCTTTTTGGCACGTAGTAAAGATAAGACTTGGGCTGAGATGTTGTTTGGAATGCGACGCTGACGAGGGTTAGATGGAATGGTGGCTTTTCCCGCTGCAATCTTAATCACGTTGACGAGCCGTTCTACTGCGATGTCGATGTCTGATGGACTTTTGAGGGGAATTTGGAGCTCAGTCAGATTCGTAATCTCGTTTCTATAAATGGTCCAGTCGAATGGGTATTGAACTAAGCTTTGACGCGATTGTTCAAGGTGCGCGGCAGCATTTATCGCAACAAGGATCGGAAGATGGTCCGAGCTCATTTCGTGGATTACTTGCACATTGGAAGCCATGTATCTGATGTTTTTGCAAATAAAAAAGTCCAAAACATCGGGTATGGATCCGGAATCAGCATAAAAAGTTGGCTCCAATGGGAGTATCGTTGTTAGGGCAAACTGCGCGACGATTTCATTAAGCAACTTCCCTCTTGGATTGGATGTGTGACACCCGAATCGTGGGTGTTTCGAGTTAAAGTCTCCCCCGAGTAAAAACATGTTCCCCATTTCATGCAAAATTGACCAAAAGTCAATCATTAACATTTTATTTTCAGGAGCAGAGTAGAAAGAACCAATTTTGAAGGGTAAGAGCCCTTCACACTGGATGACAAGTTGTGCGATTTGGAATTTTTCCTCAATGATCGATGGGAGTTCCTGATGTGATATAGATTTCTTTATTAACAGGGCTGCTCCACCTTTTCGTCTTCCACTGGGATGGTCGGCGCGGTATGCTTTGTACCCGGGAATGAAGAAGTTAACATTTGGGGCTAATTTAGTTTCAGATAATAGCATTATGTCGATGTTATGTAATTCAAGGAATAAGGTAAGTTCGTGGGATTTATTTAGTGCTCCTCTGCTGTTCCATGTGCTGATTGTGATCGAGTTGATAACGGTCATTTTGATAACAAGGACGGGAGGATCTGGGATAACATAGTAATGAGTGGTGTGATGACACATAGTAGCTGGTCGATTTTTCCTGCAAGAAGATCTAGCGAGTTTTTTGAGGTGGTGGAATAAGATGCGACGTTTGAATCTTCCTGCTGGACGTGCTTAACGGGAATCGCTCGGCTGATTGAAGTTTTTGAGTACTTAACTGCATTAGCATAAGTAGGCGTATTATCGCTATCCTGAACGATCTTAGGGTTTTTATTTTGCAGCTCATTGGCTCGTGATGGTGCGGGGGGGTTATATTTTACGACCTGCCGCCATTTAGGAGCATATCTTTGTAGCTCTTTGTGCTTAGGGCAGCCTTTGTAGTTGGCAGTGTGGCTACCCTTACAGTTCACACACTGGGGGGCTTCATCTTTAGTTTTTTTGCAAGCTGTAGTTAAGTGGTACGAGTCACATTTTACGCATCGAGGGGCATTTTGACAATAATTTTTTGAATGACCAAATTGTTGGCATCTGGCACATTGAATAACTGAACGCCTGGGTCTTGGTGGCTCTACCTTAATTTTGCAGTGATAAAGAGTACTCATGGAGTATATTTTGTCGTTGTTAGGGTGAGGCGCTAAATCTAAGAAGAAGAGAGGTAGTGGCGATTTGGTGACAGGATGGTGAACAGGTAGCATATTGACGGGATTATATCCAGCATTTTTAATTTCGTTCATTAATGTTGGTACATCGCTAGAGGGGTGTAAGCCTCTGAGTACTACTCTAAAGGCCTTTTCAGATTTGATTTGGAAAGTGTGATATTCTGCGCCATTACTTTGCAGATATTTGACTGTTGAACGGTAGTCCTCGACAGATTCAAGTAGGATTTTCACTTTGTTGTCGGTGGTGACATGTTTGAATGGACTTTTACAAGTCTCAACGAGTGCGGTGAGCAGTTGATTTATATTATTGACATTGCTGATGAATATTGGTGGCGGTGGAGGGATTTTGGGGGCAGAGTTACTCTCTGAATTTTCCTCGTCATCCATGTTTTCAAGAACTGAGTATCTGTTTCGGCTCGCAAAAGGCGACTCGCCTTCAGTCTTTTGTCTTTTGTTTTCGTTTCCCACCATGGCAGGGAAATTTATTCGTTATGATATTTATTTTATTAATCAAAGAGTTCAGTTAAATAATTGATTACGTGAAAAATGTGATATGACTGATAGTAGACGTAAACAAGGTACCTGGCGCTGTGATAAGGTGGTGGTTCACAGCAGAACTAAACCCGGAACTTTTTCCGATATTTAAAACACGAAAAACGCGTTAATTACACTGTTGATTTTCAAGATACAGATTGTCTTTATAGAATATCGACTGTAGATCGGGAAAGTCAC